>JASTWP010000642.1:0-122909 GCA_030770255.1 Temnothorax ravouxi
GATTTTTTCTAATTTCTTTAATTTTTCGGAAAATAATTGACGGAATCTTAAAGAATTAAGAATTTTCTGGTGAGTAATATAAAATGTATAATGTACTCTTATTTTCACTAAAATTTATTTCACCAAAATGTTATTAATTTTCTCTTTTCTCTTTCTTTACAAATTAATTTTATTTTTTTTCTAATGAATAAATGTTTTTTTTTATAATTTCTATTAATTTTAACGATCCAAAAACTTTATCCCACGTTATTTCCTTCTTATTTTCCCTAAAACTTATCTCCTAAAAATGTTATTAATTTTTTCTCTTTTTTTAAACAAATTAATTTTATCTTTTTTTAAATATTTTTTTCTAAATACGTTTTTTTTTTAATTTTTAAATCTTACAACACTTTTATTTTCACTAAAACTTATTTCATCAATATGTTATTAATTTTCTGTTTTTCTTTTTTTTCACTTTTTTTCTAATCAATAAATGTATTTTTTTAGATTTTTCTGTAATTTCTATTAATTTCTAAACCTTAAAACAAAATCAGCAATTCAATTTATTTCTCGATTAACTGGCGCAATATATACAAGAATGCACAACGTTTCCCGGTGATCCCTTATGTGAAGGGCTTAAGCGCAGGCATACGGGGTATTCTTGAGAGAGTCCGCTGTGACGTGGTATATAAGATACCGAAAAAACTCAGTGCTGTCATCAGGAGGGGCAAGGATAGATTGGCGACTAACAGGGAAACTAATGTGGTTTACAAAATTGATTGTGAGAATTGCGACGCGTCTTACATTGGGCAGACGAAGAGACATCTCGAGACAAGAGTGAAAGAACATTTCAGCGATATTAAAAAACATGACAGCAATTTCTCTGTCGTAAGCAAGCACCGGATACAGAATGACCACAATTTTAAGTGGTCAGATCCGAAAATATTACACAAAGGACCTCACTTAAAAATAAGAGAGATCGCTGAAATGTTCTTTATAAAGAAAAATAAGAACACGATCAATTTAAAAAAAGATACCGAGAATTTAAATACGATATACGACAGTGTCATCATGTCAATTTAACTGTTTATATTTCTACCTCGGGACACCTTGTTTCTTTCTTTGTCCGCTCAGTTTCCCAAGTACTTGCATACATGTAACATGTCGCAACGAAGAACTAGTCATACGCGAAATCCTATTATGAAATTCGTAAGTTTTTCTTGATTGTTGCTTTCTCTCCTCATATATCATTGTTGTTACAAATTAAGATTTGTTCACAGCTGACCTTTAGGGCCATGCGGGAACATGCTCGTGAACTCAGGAATCTGTACTAATTATGTGACGAGTCAATAGATGATAGGTATTGCTCAATATTTAATAACGTCGTTAACTTAATATTTGTCTCGATTGATTTATATTGTTTTTCTTTTTCGCTGTTCCTGTTTCAGTTCGCACTTGAAAAGGGCTCGAATATAGAGCCGAAAAACGTTGTGCATTCTTGTATATATTGCGCCAGTTAATCGAGAAATAAATTGAATTGCTGATTTTATTCACTGGCGGACGAAATTGTTATCGATACTTAAAACAAAAGACGAATCATTTTCTCGAATACACATCAATTTTTTATTTTAATATTACGTAAATTTTATTTCTTTTAATTTTTTTAAAACAATTTTAAGAAAAACACATTCTACTTTTAAAATAAATTTACTACATTTAAAATTAATTTTTTTTAATTTTCTTGAGTAATAATCTATATAATATCTGTACTGTCAGTTTTCGTTATTGACGTTTAATTCCGCGGAAGCTTCAAGCCGAAGCGTGTCCTTGACAACGGGACTCTGAGAGTTATTGATTTTTCGTTTTTTAGATTTAATTTGGAATTCGAACCAAAAGATCTCAGGAATCTGTCATTAATAGGAGATATGGTAAGTCAGGGATATAATAATGTATCCGTGATCTGTTGGTCTTCAGTATTTTTGGAACCGTTGTTCATAAAAGTAGATAAGCAAAATTAATATTTCAGTCTTCGTACAATTTAAATTACTAATTTTTTATAATTGCTTGAAATTATTTTTTAAAATTTTATTATTTTTGGAACCGTTGTTCATAAAAGTAGATAAGCAAAATTAATATTTCAGTCTTCTTCGTACAATTTAAATTACTAATTTTTTATAATTGCTTGAAATTATTTTTTAAAATTCAAAATGCATAAATGTCTACAAAAGATCTCAGGAATTAATAGATGATTTTTTGCCTGTCAGATTTAATTTGGAATTCGAAAAGATCTCAGGAACCTGTCATTAATAGGAGATACGGTAAGTCAGGGATATAATAATGTATCCGTGATCTGTTGAAGTCTTCAGTATTTTTGGAACCGTTGTTCATAAAGCAAAATTAATATTTCAGTCTCCCTCTTAGATTATTATTTTGTACAATTTAGATTACTAATTTTTATAATTGTTTGAAATTATTCTTTAAAATTCAAAATGCATAAATGTCTACAAAAGATCTCAGGAATCTGCCATTAATAGATGATACAGTAAGTCAGGGATACAATAATGTATCCGTGATCTGTTGAAGTTTTCTTGGAACCGTTGTTTATTGTAAAGGTAAATAAACAAAATTAAAATTTCAGTCTTTCTCTTATTGTCAAATTATTATTTCGTATAATTTAAATTATCTTTACTCTATCACTGCATGCAGAACTTATTGCCAAATATTTATTAATTATATAATAAACAAGGTTTAAAGACTCATATCCATGGCACTTGACCCGGGAAAAAATGGAAGAGATCTGAACAGATTTGAGCAGATCTCATCAGATCCAATTCACTCAGATCTGGTTTGATCAAAATATTGGCCCTATCTGATCAGATCCAATCAGATATGAGTAGATCTGATCCGATCCTAGCGGATAGAGTCAGATATGTCAGATATGAGAATAATCTATTATATTTGCTCAGATCTAATCAGACATGAGTAGATCTGATCCGATCCGGTGTCCATCCACTGCAGAAAATTGTTGTTTTTAAATGTTATTTTTTAAATGTGCCACTTTATTATAAAAGTGGACTCCATGCACGATACAAAAGTTGTGCCGTTCCACGATTTACATAACTTGGCGCAACTTAGCACGACACTGCCGTGTCTGATACCGTTCTTATACCACTGTTCATCAAATTTTAAATACGAGAATCAGATTCCGTCGGACGCCATCTATCGGATACTTTGAGATCCAACATTATGATCTGATCATATATAATCTTATATGACTATATAAGTTTATATGTGATTATATTATTTTATCAGTTTAAATTATAAGGTATGTTTGCAAAATAATTTAAAAGATTTATGTATTATATATACATATATACACATTAATCTTTTATATTTACCTATTATTAATTAATTTTGCACGGTACTTTTTAAATGGAATATTTATAATAAATTCTAAATATGGTGTCAAAATTAACAATTATTATCAAATTGGCAGAGACTATATTTATTATATATGTTAATGTTTCAAAATTGAGAAAACTGTTTTTAACAATTAAAGTAATTTAAATCGACCGTAACTGGCAATAATATATAACGTCTTTTACCGATATGAACATTGAAAAACCGTGAGCCAACTTTTTGTCAGATTCACACAGCACATTTTCAGATCATCATCGAGACATTATTAATTTCGACCATAGGTTTTGGTCAGTTAATGTAATTTCTAAATTAGATATATAGTTTAAATTTTTATTGCGAAAAAATATTCACTGGCGAAATAAATTTATTAAAACTGTTTTTAATATAAAAATTAATTGATTTTTTGACTAAAAATTATTTAAGCTTCCCCTTTACAGAGTTAATATTATATTTGATATCATGTCTAAAATTGGGTGTAAAAATTAATAATGGACGATTTGAGAACGAAATTTTTATAAGTTCTATACTGGCGAGATCTGCTCAGATCCGGCAAGATCGGAATAGATCAGATTGGATCAGCAACACAATTTTGTAAGCCAAGATTGGACTTATCTGGAGAGATCAAGATATGTCTGACTAGGTCTGCTCAGATCCAGCAAGATCGGAAGAGATCTGATTGGATCAGCAACACAATTTTGTAAGTCAAGATTGGTCTTATCTGGTGAGATCAAGATATGTCTGGCTAGGTCTGCTCAGATCCAGCAAGATCGGAAGAGATCTGATTGGATCAGCAACACAATTTTGTAAGTCAAGATTGGTCTTATCTGGTGAGATCAAGATATGTCTGGCTAGGTCTGCTCAGATCCAGCAAGATCGGAAGAGATCTGATTGGATCAGCAACACAATTTTGTAAGTCAAGATTGGTCTTATCTGGTGAGATCAAGATATGTCTGGCTAGGTCTGGTTAGATCCGACGAGATCTAAGGCATAACGTCTGCTCGTACTTCAGGAGATCTGAAGCAATCAGATAATGTCCGATTAGATCGGAAGAGATCCGATTGGATCTGCGATTCAATATCGAACGGCAGCAATGGTCAGATCTGGTGAGATCGGATTATAGTTCAGCATATCTGGCTGCATGTGATTAGATATGGCCATGCAGATCTGGCGAGATAAAATTATATCCAATCAGATCTGACTTTACTTGAATTTCAGATCTCGTTGTATCTCATTTTATCAAATCAGACATAGTCAGATCTGGTCCATTTTTTCATGGGGACAACATCCAATTTCAGAATTTCTTTCTCTGCAACGACTACACGCACGATCAAACAATAAATTTTCCACTAAATAAGTTTTACCCCAAGGGCAATAAGTTCATGGTGGAACCAACAGATAGGGCCTATTAGTTTAGCAGAAACCTCGCTGTCGCATGTCGCATATTAGGAGCCTTTCTCATAATAGGGGACTTTCCTCTATTATTATTTTACCAGCCATCAGAACCACTTAAACTATGGGAAACTTTTAAAAAAGATCTTTGTGAAGACATACTAAATAGGATACGTCATCAAAAATACGATTTTACTTTGCAATTTGATGAAAATATTTACAATGAAGGTTTGATTCAAATTGAAGATAAACTTTTAGAATTAAATGAAAAAAACTTGACTAAATTTGGTTTACCGTCAACAAATCGTTTAAATCATAATCTTTTTGAAGCAATACTGAAACAACCATATGACAGTAATCAGTTAAATGCACACTGAGGGAAAAATTTTGTTGAATCAACAAAACAAATTTGCTTGGCAACATACAATCATCCGGTTTTGTTAAATCAACAAAACAATTTTGTTGATTTTTCAATTTATTGATTCAATTATTTATTTTATTAAATTAAGTACACGTTTATTATTTGAACAAAATAAAATAATTAAATTTTAAAAATGGTTATACAATAGAAAACGGCCAAATTACGAGCTATTAATAGGTGTATATTTATTCAAACAACTTAACAACGAATGTGTTCGCAATATAATGGTATTATACAAAATCATTTTTTTAAAGTTAATGATCAATTTTGTTAACTCGATAAAATAATTTTATTGAATCAAGAACATTAACGTTTTTAAAAATAGTATATTTATTCAAAGAAATATATAGTTAATGTTATATTATGTATAATTGATAGTATAAAATATTTAGTTAAAAAGAACAAATCAATATAGTCCACAAACAAAATAGTTAAAAAGAACAAAACAAAAAAAATATTTTGTACAAATATTTTGTTAAGCCAATCAAATCATCCGCTTGGCAACATACAATCATCCGGTTTTGTTAAATCAACAAAATTTTTTTGAAAAAAATAATTATTTTTCTCAGTGCATATATCAAAGAAAATTATCCTAAGTTAGTGCCGGATCAACGTCAAGCATTTAACAAAATACTAGATAGCGTCGAGCGCAAAATGAGGAAAAGATATTTTTCATAGACGCACCTGGAGGTACAGGAAAGACATTTCTCACTAACCTTATATTAGCTAAAGTTAGATCTTCTGGTAAAATGGCTTTAGCTGTTGTTTCATCATGTATAGCAGCAACGTTACTAAGTGGTGGAAAAACGGTACATTCCATTTTTACATTACCCCTAAATGTATCTGTACAGCAAGAAACTGTTTGCTCAATACGTAAAAATGGACCACTAGGTAAAGTATTACAAGAGATTTCCTTACTTATATGGGATGAGAATGCGCAATAATGAGCCATAGGGCACATATGGAAACAATCAATCGAACACTCCAAGATTTGAGACATAGTGAAAAATTAATGGGTGGCGTAACTTTAGTTTTTGCAGGCGATTTTCGACAGACATTACCTGTAATTGTAAGGAGAACCCGCGTTGATATAGTTAAAGCATGTTTGAAATCCTCGGCAATGTGGAGTACCATACAAACATTTGAATTGCGAACCAATATGAGAGTCAGTTTAGGAGGAGGAGAAAATAATTTTACGACAAAGTTACTGCACCTTGGCGATGAAAATATTCCTAACGATAATAGTTTAATAGAAATTGACTAAAAACTGGGACAAGTGGGTAAGTACAAATGATTTAATTACGAAGATTTATCCAAATGTGGAATGTTTATTGCAGAAAAATTATAAATGGTTGTGTGAAAGAGTCATTGTATCTCCAAGAAACGAATCTGTGAATGACATTAATGATATCATTTCGAAAAAAATTAAAGGGAATAATAAAGAGTACAAATCAATCGATACTGTGGTTAATATGGAAGATACAGTATATTATCCCCAAGAATTTTTAAATAGTTTAAATCCGTCTGGTCTTCCACCACACCGTCTGATTTTGAAGATTGGTATACCAATCATCTTATTGCGCAACTTAATTCCACCGAAATTATGCAATGGTACGCGACTTCAAATTAAAGAATTGCGTAACAACATCATTGAAGCCATTATACTTATCGGCCCCGCAGAAGGGGAGTTAGCGTATATTTTGCGTATTTCAATGATTTCAAATGACTTACCATTTTTCTTCAAACGTTTACAATTTCCAGTTAAAGTTTCTTTTGCGTTAACGATTAATAAATCACAAGGACAAACTTTCAAATTTGTAGGCATAGATTTAAGAAAAGAGTGTTTCTCACACGGACAACTTTATGTTGGTTTATCTAGAATAGGAAACGCTAAAAATCAATATATTCTGATACACTAAAGAGAAATAAAACTAAAAATATAGTATATTTAGAAGTCTTATAATTAAGTCAAAATTCGGCAACAAATGCACTTTTGGCAAATTTTCTCTCACAGATTGATTCAGTAAAGAACCAAACAATATTTATTTCTGATGAGATTATTATAAAACAGGGTGCAAGTAGAAACTTGTACATTGCTTCCTCATATTTTTAAAGTAAGCAAGTAAGCATATTTTTTAAGAAACCTGTTAGGGATATCGCAAATTCTCGTACTCAAAGTCGATGTCCCTATCGATATATCGGGGCGCCATCAAGCGTTACCGACTGCGTCGTCGGGTTTACTATCTACCATTTATTGTGATACATGTTCTTCTCAATAGTCTGTCCGTTCTGTTTGGTTATCTCTCTACTCTCGATCATCGCGAACGCGGAGGCAAATTACTTTGTATCGAATCGTTTCGTTCATTCATTTTATGTTAAACGTATTCTTCCAATAAACACAAGAGATACATTCGGCTTTACATCCGTCTCGTTTTCTCGGTCGTTACCTATCCCTGCATAGCTCGAACAGGTTATGGGCCCAGAGCCGCAACGACAAAGTGAAGAAATACTTTTTCATATCTAAATTCGCTGAATCCACGCGAGAGTTTCTTTGTTCTTTCCGGGCGTGATACGTCGTGAACGCGATATATCGACCGTGACGCGTCATAAGTAAATCATCGTCGTTAAAGTGCGTTCCGCGAATAAATCGACGATGGCACAGACAAATACAATTAACTCTACGCGATTAGAAACGCTAACCAAGGACAATTACGATACTTGGGTGATACAAGTGGAAGCATTACTCGTTAAGAACGATAACTGGGGCTACGTGAGTGGCGAGAGGCCATGCCCGAAATCTCGTGGCGATGCCGACGACGCAGCAACTCGAGCAGCCATCGCAGCGTGGGAGAACGAGGATCGCAAGGCAAAATCTGACTTAATCCTAGCTATAAATCCCTCTGAGTTGAAGCAGGTACGTGGTTGTAAAACGTCCAAAGATGTGTGGGATAAATTAAAATCCATATACGACTCGAAAGGTCCCGCGCGCAAAGCAACGTTACTCAAACGCCTTATTCAAACAAAAATGTCGGAAGGCGGGGACGTTAAGACACACATCGCTCAATTTTTCGATGCCGTCGATAAGCTAGAATCCATGGATGTTCAGATCAACGGAGATCTTCTCTCGATCATGCTTCTCTATAGCCTACCTAGCAGTTTCGAGAACTTTAGATGCGCGATAGAATCTCGCGACGCGCTGCCAAACGCTGAGCAATTAAAAATAAAAATCGTAGAGGAATACGAAGCGCGAAATCAAGTCACCGTCAACGAATCAGGCGCGATGCTCGCTCACGGCAGGCGCAACCCGAATTCGAAATCCGGCAAGAATAACGCATCGACGTCACATAACGATAAGAACGCGAAAGCACCTTTTCGTCCTAAATACAAATGCTCTTTCTGTAAGATTACCGGCCACAAATATGCTGACTGCCGTAAAAGGAAGACGCAAGAAGCCGAAAAAGCAAACAATACGGAAGCGGAAAGTTTCTTCGCGGAAGTCGCTCAGTATTCGTCATCCGAGCCCGCCAAGGGCGTAGGCGCAAGTCAATGGTGTCTCGACAGCGGGTGCACGTCTCATCTATGCAAAGACGCTCGAATGCTGACAAACTCGATGTCCACACAAAGCGACATCAGGTTAGCCAACAACGCAACAAGTACGGTGGATGCAAAAGGGAACGTAGAACTTCTCACGAGAGTTAATAATAAAACTAAAAGGATTCGACTGGAAAATACCCTGCATGTTCCAGATCTGAGAACCAACCTATTATCTGTAGCCAAGATTGTGGACAAAGGCTATCAAGTCGTATTCGGCTCAAACCAAGCATCCGTAAAGGACATCAAAGGAAATATTAAGCTCACCGCTGAACGTCAAGGTGACTTATATATTCTGAAAGGATCCGGCGAACAAGCTAATACAGTCTCGCAGAAGAAATACTCTGATACCGAAATCTGGCATCAACGCCTCGGCCATCTTAACTTAAGAGACTTACTACTAATGTCGAAAACTCAAGCAGCATCCGGATTCAAGCTGAAGGATAACTCCAAAGTTTCGAACTGCGAAATATGCATCACACAGAAACTAACAAGTTTTCCATTCTCATCTCGAGCTAACAGATCACAGCACCGCCTCGACATCATTTATTCTGATCTCTGCGGACCAATGCGAGTAAATTCAACGGGAGGCGCGCGCTACTTCATGACGCTCATCGACGATCATACAAGATGGTGTCAAGTCTACTTTCTGAAGAGTAAGGATGAAGCAACAAGCAAATTCATCGAATTCAAGAACTTCGTCGAAAATCAGACAGGTCTCAAGGTGAAGGCTTTTCATTCGGACAACGGAAAGGAGTTTTGCAACTCCGCCATGGATCGTATATTGAAGGATTCCGGAATTCAACGACGCCTAACCATTCCGCATACTCCTGAGCAAAACGGGGTAGCCGAGCGAAAAAACAGAACGCTGATTGAAACCGCTCGTTGCCTGCTGGCACAATCCGGACTCCCGACACAATTTTGGGCAGAAGCTATCAACACTGCGAATTACATACGGAATCGTTGCATCACTAAGAGTTTGGATGGATGTACTCCTTACGAACAATGGAAAGGCGAGAAGCCCGACATAAGTCATCTTAGATCATTCGGATGTAAGGTACACGTTCTAAATAAGAATCCGAATAAGGGAAAATTCGAGCCCAGAACCGTCGAAGGCATTTTCGTCGGTTATGCTGACACTTCCAAGGGTTACCGCATCTGGATCGCGAAGGACCGAAAAGTCATTGTCGCAAGGGATGTGAAATTCCTGGATGGATTCGACACGAATAACACTTACGAAGACTTCATAAGTAATGAAACGACAAATGGTCGGACGAAGCTTCTCAATGAAGATGATGACTCACTTCAAAACCTAGGGATAGATATCGCAAACAATGATGAAATGATCCATCGTCGAGCACCCGAAGATCCAGCAGATGCTGATATCACGGCTGAAGATGAAGACGAGGATGACGATCCGCTACCATCTGCAAATGAAGATGACCACTTCAACGAAGATCAACCGCTTGTACGAGGTCCTGGACGTCCACGGAAGATTCGTACCGGGAAACCTGGTCGACCAGCTAAGCAGTACCACATGAAAGGACCGGTTTTGCAACAGAGTCGGCCCGCGACCGTTGAGGAAAATCCCGAAGAAGAGAATATGGCCGAAGATCTGGAGTGGTTCGACGCGCAGTTTGCCATGGCCGCTTCTGAAATATCTCTTTCTCAGGCTGTTTCAGGTCCAGACGGTAATGAATGGCGAGACGCTGTGTATGCCGAGATTAAGTCTCTCGTAAGCAACGACACCTGGACACTCGTTGACAGACCCAATGGCGAAAAGGTGATAGGCTGCCGAACCGTGCTGAGGAACAAATACAAGGCGAACGGAGAGCTGGAACGAAGGAAGGCCCGCGTAGTTGCAAGGGGATTCTCACAACGTCCTGGCGTAGATTTCCACGATACATTCGCCCCGGTTGCAAGACTCAGTTCGTTGAGGGCGCTCATGGCTGCGTCCGTAGAGCAAGGCATGCGGATCTCACAAATTGACATCACTACTGCCTATCTAAATGGCATAATGGACATGTTAGTATACATGGAGATGCCGGAAATGCTACAGGAGATGCTTGAGAGGATCATTGCGACCGAATCTAACGCTGTTCTGATCGAGAAGGCTAAAAAGATGTTGTATGCGCTCAAGAAGGGTAACAAGGTATGCAAGCTCGAGAAGGCAATATACGGCCTTCGTCAGGCAGGCCGTCGATGGTACGAACGACTGGACGAAGCTCTCAAGAAACTTGGACTGACTCCAACCCATGCCGACCCGTGCGTGTACTACGACAAGGAGAAACGAACGCTGGTATTGGTCTACGTAGACGATATTATCATAGCTTCTCGCGATGAAACCCGCATCATTCACTTGAAAGAAGAACTGGCCAAGGTCTTCGTAATCAAGGATCTTGGATACCCAAAATATTGTCTCGGGATTGAAATATCTCGGATCAAGGACGGGATACATCTATCTCAAGCTGGATACATCCGTGACGTTCTAGACAAATTTGGCATGACCGATTGTAAGCCAGTGAAGACACCTCTGGATGCTAGTGTCAAGCTGCATGGTGCTGTCAAAGACACGGACGTAGACGAATCAAAACTACCCTATCGCAAACTCCTAGGTTCGCTGATGTACCTGGCACAGGGAACTCGCCCTGATATTGCTCACGCAGTAAGCGCACTAAGCCAATGGTGCACCTCTTTTAAACGAGTCCACTGGACATCTGCCAAGAGGGTACTCAGATACCTCAAAGGCACCATCAACCACGGATTGTACTACACGAAATGTGGAAAGGCCCTTATCGGATATACGGATGCTGATTGGGGCAATTGCGGCCTGGATCGCAGGTCGTACACTGGATCTGTGTTCCTACTAGCCAACGCTGCTATATCGTGGGAGTCGCGAAAGCAAAGAACCGTGGCTCTCTCATCCACTGAAGCGGAGTATACCGCCCTTAGCGATGCTGCAAGGGAAGCCATTTATTTATCTAAACTTCTTTCAGAGATTGGGTTACCATCACTCGGGAAGGTAACACTTCATAACGACAACCAAGGCGCTGCGAAGCTGGCTGTCAACCCGGTCTTCCATTCAAGGTCAAAACACATTGACAAAACCTACATTGCTTCCTCTATTTTAAACCATAATTATTTATATTTATTTGTTTTGGCTTCCTCATAGAGGAAGCAATCAAAATTATGGACCTTTGATCGCATATAAAGCTAAGTCTAATCAATCAAATATTAAAGAATTATATATGAAATTGGAGTAGAATTTTCCGGGAAATAAATCACCTGTAAGAATTAGAAAAATTAAAAAAAAAACGTTATTAACTTAAAAACTATTAGACCGAATTTGTATTAAAAACATATAAAATAGGGGTAGAATTTTCCGGCAAGTGCTATAGAGTATTTTTTTCGTTACCGATGTTCTGGAAACCGATTTTTTAATTTTTCTAGACGTTTTTGAACATAAGCAACACATTGGTATCAAAAACTCAAAAAACAATTTTTACTTCGGTCTTTTCTACCCCTATTTCATATATAATTCTTTTAAATTCGGTTGATTAGACTTAGCTTTATATGCGATCAAAATTATGGACCTTTGATCGCGTATAAAGCTGGGTCTAATCAACCAAATCTTAAAAAATTATATATGAAATAAGGGTAGAAAAGACTGAAAAATATAATAAAATTAGAAATAGATCGATATCTGAATATTTGCGAAAGTTAGAGTTACCACGGACATTTTTAAAAAAATTCAAAATTTTTTTAAAAAAGAACTTTACCGATCATCGCCAAATTCAATACCAACCTTCCTTGAATGATACTCTATCGATTAAAAAAAAAACAGCCCGATATCTCAATATTTGCGGAAGTTAGAGCACATACGGACAACATATGCACACACATACACACATACATACATCAGACGGACATTTTTTTTAAGGCGATATTTCGACGTTTTACAACGATCTGAACATATTGGCAGAAAAAACTTAAAAACCAATCTCTTCGTTGGTTTCTTCTACCCCTATTTCATATATAATTCATTTAAATTTGATTGACTAGACCCAACTTTATACGCAATCAAAGGTTCATATATGAAATTCACGAAAACAAAGTTTCCTCTATGAGGAAGCAAAAATGGAACTTAAAAAATTCTCTACAAAAAAACGTTATATAGAAAAATAGTGGATTAGGCCTAATAGGGACACCACGTTAAAAAAAACGCGCCTAACACTATATCTCCGAGGTGGTGTGGAAAATAGTGTATTATCTCTGAGATGTATAAAAGTTGAAACTTTATAAAATGTATGACACCAAAATGATTGATCTTGAGAAAAAAAGTATAAAACGTTTTTTGTATAGAATTTTATAAGTTACAAATTTTAACGAAGATTTATATACTATACACTAGGCGAAGTACTAAACACTATTTTATAAGTTATAAATTTTAACGCAGATTTATATATACTATACACTAGGTGAAATATATATAATATATGCTTCGCCGGCGAAAATAATTCAATAGTGTGAAACTCGAGTAGAAAAAGACCGGTTACGACATGTTTAATTCATGAAAACATTTATGCGATTCGATTTGAAATTAGAAGCATTTAGTTATGATTCAAATTACGAATATCAATTTCATCCGAATGTAATTGGAAAAATGGATGCAATATGTGATCATTGTCAAGTAAAAAAATTTAAAACTTAAGCACCTAAAATGTGTTAATCATGCAGAAAAGTTAAACTTCCGTCTTTAAATCAACCACCCGACACACTCCTTATGTTTGTTCACAATAAGAATATTGAAACACAATTGAAGTTTCAAGAAAAACGACTCCCGGGCGAAGCCGGGACACCAGCTAGTAATTTAATAAAACGATACCACAGGACATTAAATCATAAATTTACAGATAATCCATGACCTATGGATGTTTATAAGTAAGTTTTGTACATTAATATATAAATTGTTAGGAATAACTATGTACACATATTTATAATTATTATGTAAAATATTATTATATATACATTTGCTTTAATTTCTTATTTACAGAAAAATTGGGAGAATTGCAGGCGACAACTCGTCGAAATCTGACGACTTTAAAGGCAAGAAAGCGTTTAACAAGATTAAGATATAGTTGGATTATAAAAAATCGTGCTCTTGTGAACGCGTGGGACAGATTAGACGAGATGGCCTCTCTATAGAAGATTTTAGTCATTGCAAGTTCATTACTATAAAAAATTATTAGATAATGACAAACAATTTAAATAAACAATTCGTAAAAACTGTTTACTAAAATGTTTTTGTTTTAATAAATTTTTAAAATAAAATAAAGAAATGCGTTCTATATATATGATAAATAATATATAACAGCGTAAAACATATACTTTTTATGTATATATACATACATATATAATAAATTCGTATAGATAATAACAATCTAAGATCTAACACACACGCACGCATGCACGCGCGCGCGCACGCACGCACGCACGCACACACACACACACACACACACACATTTCCTTTTCTTTTTCTTTTTATTGTCTTGTTTTATCGTGATGCGAGGGAGAGGTAGAGACCGAGGAAGAAGCAGAGAGACAGAGGCAGAGGCAGAGACAGAGGTAGAGGAAGAGGTAGAGGCGGAGCTGGTGAAAAAAATATATATCGGGCATCAACATATATATTATTATCAAAAATAATCTTCAATAAATAATAAAGTAACAATTAATATCTATATTTTATTTAGGCACATAGCTCTCTCTACTCCTAAATCTAACTCCTAAATCTTTTCCTTCCTGAATTATAGTGTTTATAAATATTTATTTTATTTACAATTTTTACATTTATAAATAACAAATATATATATATATATTTTTAATATGCATGTATATATATATATATATATATATATATATATATTATGCATATTTAAAAGTTATAAATATAAAAATTGTAAATATGACTAAATAAATATTTACAAATGTGACGTAGCGCATCGCCGATTTGCCAACTCGAGACTTAGTAGTCGGCGAGGCACGAGACACGATACCCGAAATGCGTTGCAGGCATCGTGGATGTGGATGGTCGTGGCAACGTCGCATAGCCGGCGCGTGCCGCCGCGGCCGCATTATCATGCATTACCAACGCTTTGGACATAGCACGGAACAGAACCAAAAGATCGTGCACATAGCACGGAACAGAACCTATAGAGCGTGCACATAACGCGTTACCCATCAGAAATTTTCGTGGACATGGCTACGTAGTTCAATGTGCACGTTTTGTGCACATAGAGGCGCTCGTGGACGGGGACCACCTAAAACGCGGCCGTGACCACTCTCATTCTTCTCTCTGATTTATGGTTGAAGTTGCTGCTGCTGCGCATGCCCCACTGTTGCCGTGCTTTTTGATGCTATCGTGCACTAGCGACTGCTGATTGGCTGCTGCCTGTGCATGCGCCTATCATTGCCTGATATCTCTAACTTGCGACACGTGATTGCTGATTTATATGACTTACATTGATCTACATAATTTCTCTCCTGATTTGTTGTTCTGTCTGCTTGAGTGACGGGTATGCAACGTGCGTGTGTAAGGTGTAAGAAGCCGATAGCTACCTCGTTTGCTGAGTGTGTGTGCACGAAAGTGTTCCATCCGGGTTGTCTCAAGACATACGCGCTTTACAAATAAGCTGAAACCTGCTGCAGATCGTTGTCTGCTACTATCAGCTTACCTCTCACACCTGAGGTGGATAGCTCTGCGCGGTCACTCAATTCTGGTGGTATGGCTACCCCGGTAAGCTCTTCCCCGAATCTTAACGATAATGTTACGCGTAATTCTACCGATGACCTGTTACGCGGATTGATTGAGCAGATGAAGGCGACGGATGCTAAACTTTCCGCTTTCATTGACTGTCAACAACGTACCAATAAAGAGCTCAATGATAAACTCAATCACTTAAATTCGCTTGCGGATACTGTGACTTAAAATAGTCAGCGCATTGCGCAATTGGAGCTGGAAAACGCCAATTTGGTTCGTGAAATCCGCGGATTAAGATCTGCTCAGTCGACTCTCAGTGCTCATGGCGGCAATGAATTGATCGTGTCAGGCTTACCATCGACGACATTCTTTACTCCGTTAATGCTCGCTGAAAACGTGTTAACGGCATTAAACGTACCGAGTTTCGCCTGTCACGTTCTTAGTGCGAGATTTGTCAAAAGAACACCATCTGTGGCTCCTGATCGTGCCACTGTGGCTGCATCATCATTGTCTGCGTCATCTTGTTCGATGATTGTCACCATGGCCTCGAGTGCGGTTCGTGATGCGATCATTTCTAGAAAGCGTGAAAGGGGTGCCCTTAAACAGCGAGAAGTGTGTAATGTAGATTCTGATCGTAATGTATACGTAAATGAACTTCTGCCTAAATGTACCTTTGATTTATTACAGCTAGTTAAACGTATTGCTAAAGAGAGGGCGTATAGGTTTGTTTGGATTAGGAACGGCCGTATATGTGTTAGACGTGCTGATAAGGAGCCTATCATTTGCATTGACTCTGAAGATGATCTTCCCAGGCTTGGCTGACGCGTCCGGCCGTTCTTTGTCTTCGGTCGTTCGGCGCAACTCTGCTTGTAATTCTTCCCTGCTCCGTATTGCTCAATTTAATGCTAATTCTCTTCGTGGACATATTGACTTCATTCGTTTACAATTTGATACTTGCTCTCATCACATTATTTCTGTTTCTGAAACGTGGTTTCACGCAGGCGTGCCGGACGATCTTGTGGCTTTGGACGGTTATTTTTTGCAGGTCCGTCATGATCGTGTGGGGCGGATGGGTGGTGGAGTTGCTTGCTATATACACAATTCTTTAAAGGTCAAGTTACTTGCTACCTCTATTGGTTTAGAGCTTAATGCTCCGGAATTTCTTTTAGTCAAAATTCGTTTGCCGAGTAATGAGGCGGTACTGTTTGCGTCAATTTATAGAAGACCTAAGGGCGCCCTTTTTAATGACTTCGCTGAATCACTTACTGGTGTTTCTCATCTCTAATAATATTATTATTGGCGGCGATTTAAACTGCAATCTTTTGGGGAATGGCTTCGAGGCTAGTCACCTGCGCGAACTTATGTTAAGTTTATCTTTGAACATTGTTGACTCAGAAGCCACCTTTCATACTGCCACTTCCGATTCGTGGTTAGATGTTCTGGTGGTGGATGACAGTGACAAAGTTTTATCGTTTACCAAATCCTCGAGCCCATTCATTGCAGGACATGATCTGCTTGAAATGTCATTCTCTCTGAATCGTGCGTTTGACTCCAAGCAGTCTGTGCTTCGGCGTAGTTATAGGAACTTTGACACCTCTGCGTTTCTTGAGCATCTTCATTCCTTGGCAATTAACGCTCAGACTGTGAATGAGACCAACGTTTTTGTTCCTGTTTGTCGTCTACCTTACTTGACGTGCTGGATGTGCTTGCCCCTGCTCGTAGATCTGTGTTTAGAAGGCCTCTTATTCATTGGCTCACTGATGAGATTAGATCCCGGCTCCGTGCGCGTAATCAGCTGTATAAGCAAGCCAAACGTTCCAATAGTCTTCTTGGCTATGCTAGATACCGACATCTTCGCAACCAGCTTAACACTGATATCAAGCGTGCTAAGAGTGATTTTTACTTTGCCTCTCTTACTAATGTAACTAACTCTGCTAAATTGTGGAGAGAGCTTGCCCGTCTTGGGCTTGTCAAGTCCACGTCGGTTTCTCCTCTCCGTTTTTTCTCACCTGATCAACTTAATTCATATTATGTCTCTGTATCTAATACCTCTTCACCTTGCTCGTACGTTGACTTCATGTCGGCCATTGCTTTGGTTTCTAGTCCCTCTCAACGTTTAAAGTTCGTTTTCTCTATTATTCAGCCTGATGATGTATATAAACTTATCTCTAATGAACCGCTCCATTTTTTTGCATCTGGCCAGGAAGGCATTCCGCTTTATGTTCTCCGTACTGTCTGGCCTGTTATTTCTCAATGGCTTACTTCACTGCTTAATTGTTCACTTCAATCCTTCGTATTTCCTTCATTATGGAAACGTGCGTTAATCCGCCCACTCTCTAAGATTTGCACTCCTTTGTCTCCATCCGATACCCGACCTATTGCTAACCTTCCAGAAATGTCTAAAATCCTTGAACGAATAGTGGCCGCTCAAATCACTGAATATTTAAACAAGCATAATCTTTTGAATCCCAGACAGTCCGCGTATCGTTCTGGCTACAACACGCAATCTGCACTTTTACGGGTCTGTGACGACATTAAGAAGGGAATTGATGACATGCTTATCACAATTATGATTCTCTTTGACTTCAGTAAGGCCTTTGATACTGTTCCACATCTTTGTTTACTTATGAAGTTAAAAGAATTAGGATTCTCTGACGAGGTCCTTGTGTGGATATTTTCCTACCTCTCTGGCCGTTCTCAAGCGGTGATTGATGATGAAGGTAATCTCTCAGACTGGGTGTTCACATCGTTTGGTGTCCCTCAAGGTTCTGTACTTGGTCCTCTTCTGTTTGCACTATATATTAATGATATTGGTGGTTCTTTTTTGTTTGTATATCATATGCTCTTTGCTGATGATATACAAATATATCTTCAATGTTCTCGTGCTAACATTTTCTATGGTCTTGAGATTATTTCCGAGGATGCGAACGCTATTTTTGACTATGCAAATTTGAATAGTCTTCGACTCAATCCTGCGAAAAGTAAGGTATTGATTTTTGGTAGTCATTCCTATGTTAATGATATTGACTTCCATAGTTTACCACCCATTATTGTGAACCAAGCACCTATACCCTTTGTTAATGAAGTCAGAAATTTGGGTGTAATTTTTACGTCTAGCTTGTCTTGGAGGAAACACATTTTACACATTTCCCAAAAAGTTCATTTTTCTTTGCATAAACTTAAGTTTAATAAAAATTTACTTTCTACGGGGTTGAGGATAAGACTCGTATTAGCTCTAATTATGCCACACATTGATTACTGTTGCTTAGTCTATCACGGTTTAAGTGGTGAGTTAAATACTTTATTGCAGAGACTCGTCAATTGTTGCATCCGCTTTATCTTTGATCTTAAGAGAAATGAACATATTACTCCGTATAGACGCCAACTAAGATGGCTTTCAGTTGAAAATAGAAGACTATATTTTCTAGGTTGTCAAATGTTTCGCATACTTTACATGTGCTCCCCTTCTTACTTGCGTGAAAATTTTACGTTGCTTGATCCGCTGTTGAGGAGATCTGACCGCCTTTCTCATGCGTCTCATACATTTCATGATCCTTTTCATAAAACAACCACCTACAGAAACTCTTTTTATCTTTCTTCTATCTATTTCTGGCACTCACTTCCTGTTAATATTACCTCTACTTCCTCATTCCCTGTCTTTAAGAATCTTCTCAAAGCATTTTTACTTGCTCGGGAAACAGGGTAACATTCCTGCTTTTGTCTTTTGTTTTCTTCTTTACTTCTCGCTTACTACTGTTTTTTCTTTACTACATATTATATTGTACATATAACTAGTTAAGTTGCGTTAGTTATTAGTTTTATTGTATATATTGTGTTTATTGTTAATTAAGTCGCGTATTGACACCTCAGTTCTGGTTCTTTACTGCTTCATTCTTGCTTGTCTCATGCGAGTGAGAGCACACTTATTCTGTACTGCAACACTGTATCTATCTTTGCCCTTTAGCCTAGCTTGGGCATAATAAATCATATCATATCATATCTCTCTCTCTTTCTTTCTTTCTTTGAGATTCGGTCATTTATTTCCCAAAAAATTAGAAAAATTAGAAGAATTAGAAAAACCGGTTTCCAAAAAACCGGTAACAGAAAACTATACACATAGTGGCACTCCCCAGAAAATTCTACCCCTATTTCATATACTTTTGGTAAAAAGAATTTGATCTATAATTCTTTGAGATTCAGCCAATTATTTCCCGAAAAATAAAAAAACCGGTTTCCAGGAAATCGGTAACAAAAAACTATACACATAAGTGGCATTTTCCGGAAAATTCTACCCCTATTTCATATACTTTTGATAAAAATTCGGTTCAGGGCTTTGGCCTGGGCGATATTAAGGAATCCGTGAAAACACGTTTAACTCCTTTTCACCCCGTTAGGGCTCGAATTTCTAAAAATCCCTTCTTAGTGGCACTCCTCGGAAAATTCTACCCCTATTTCATATATTTTTGGTCAAAATTCGGTTCAGGGGTTTGGGCTGGGCGTTGATGAGTGAGTGAGTCAGGACATCTTCCTTTATAGATATAGATTCGCAATGTCTCGGTTCGTTCGTCTTATTTGAATTTATCAACACTCAAAATTTTTTAGTTAGTGCTTCCTGGGGCACTAAAAAATTTTAAGTGAAACCCCTCATATTGTAGTATACTGTTTGTGTGTGTGAAAGCTAGGGCATAAAAAAAGAACAATTTTGGCGTAAACCAGAGGTTGATACGTGTTAAGGAGGGTGGTTAGTCAAATCAATTTGATAAGAATTAGTTCAAAGGGTATAGCCGGGTTTGTATGAGAAATCTGCCCCCGCGGCTTTTTCGATTTGCACTTGGGGGATCGATTTGACATTAAATAAAAATAATTCACTTAAATTTTTAGCTCTTTATCTCAAACAATTTTCGAGATTTTCAAAAAAACCACTTTTTTGATTTTATTTTTTTTTAATAGTAAAATTTAAAATTAATGAATGGTGATTTTTTTTCTAATTCTTAGGAGTAAAAGAGATGAAAAAACATTTTTATTATGAATCTCAGGTGGAAAGCCGATTTTTAAGAACAGAAATAAAACTATAATCATTTTTTTTACCGTGTTATTTAAAAGTGTCCACCGCCAAACTTTGTCAGAAAATGTCTTCTATACTCCTTTACACTCAGGAATTTTTTCATTTTTTTTGAAGTGGTGGAACATTATGAAAAAAAATAAAAACTAATAATTTTTTCAAAATCTTGCGTTTGAACGCATTAAAACTCTTATACTGCTAGAAAAATATCCACTAAAAAAAGACATTAAAAATGTAAAAAAAAACGCCAAGTACGTTTCACGCAAAATAATTTTAGGAATAATATTAGAAAAATAAAGAAAATTAAAAAACGCAAAAAAATAAATATAATGGCATAAAAAAGAAGTGAAATTAAAGTATTATTCCAAGTATTTTTATTAGAGCAAGTAATATTATTTAAAAAATACAAAAAATAAATATAACAGCATGAAACAGAAGTGAAATCAAAGTATTATTCCAAGTACATTTATTAGAGTAAGTAATATTTCGCAAGACATATATATTTTGTACGTGAATTAAAGGAATACAATATTTTATAAACTATCTCTCAAAATTGCAGTAGACCTAATATAGGATGCAGAAGACATTTAAAACGTATGAAGTACAACGGCATGATAAAATGAAAATATAGAATACAATAGATAGCGTAACGAGAGGTGCAGAAATTGAAAAGGGTTTAGTTACATCGATAATAAGCAGAGACAACAATCGAAGATGGACATAATCTCCAGCAGCGGTGTGTCCGACGGAATTTTCTTTATTTTTCTAATATTATTCCTAAAATTATTTTGCGTGAAACGTACTTGGCGTTTTTTTTTTACATTTTTAATGTCTTTTTTTAGTGGATATTTCTCTAGCAGTATAAGAGTTTTAATGCGTTCAAACGCAAGATTTTGAAAAAATTATTAGTTTTTGTTTTTTTTTTCATAATGTTCCACCACTTCAAAAAAAATGAAAATATTCCTGAGTGTAAAGGAGTATAGAAGACATTTTCTGACAAAGTTTGGCGGTGGACACTTTTAAATAACACGGTAAAAAAATGATTATAGTTTTATTTCTGTTCTTAAAAATCGGCTTTCCACCTGAGATTCATAATGAAAGTGTTTTTTCATCCCTTTTACTCCTAAAAATTAGAAAAAAAATCACCATTCATTAATTTTGAATTTTACTATTAAAAAAAATAAAATAAAAAAAAGTGTTTTTTTTTAAATCTCGAAAATTGTTTGAGATAAGGAGCTAAAAATTTAGGTGAATTATTTTTATTTAATGTCAAATCGATCCCCCAAGTGCAAATCGAAAAAGCCGCGGGGGCAGATTTCCATACAAACCGGCTATACCCTTTATTAGTAGGGGAGCTAGCTCCATTTTTTCGTGATTATTTCGGTACTCATGAAACTTTTTGTGATGATTCAGAATGTTATTCAATGATCAAAGCTCCGGGGACTGACAAAAAAGTGGGTCGCTTTGGATGATATAGTACTCACTTGTGCAAAAAATTTTTTTTTAAGTCATTTTGGTATGTCAGTCATTTTGCACCATAATTCTTTGATATATTCGTTGACTATTTGCAAATTGACTGACAAAAAAGTGGGTCGCTTGTGGGTGTAGGGCTGCCCAAAAATGACATTTTTTTCAAGTCATTTTGGTATGTCAGTCATTTTGCAGCATAATTCTTTGATATATTCTATGACTATTAGCATAATTGACTGACAAAAAAGTCGGTCTCAAAACCCTCATAAAATATTGTAAATTCCACAGTTTGCGACTTATGAATTTTTTTCTTCTTTGAATTCACCATTGATGGTCATCGGAACTTATTTTAGTTCTTATTGTCTTTTCATTACTCAAATAAATAATTAAAAGTACATCGTAAACTAAAGCCAATATCTTTTTTTATGGTCATTTATTATATAATCAAAACAGAAACTGTAATGAAAAATAGCATTAAAACATCATCATAAAAAATAAATAAAAAACCTAGGAATCTTATTCTTCTTCTTCTTTATCACAATCATTTAAATCATCTTCATCCTCAGAAAGGTCGTCACTCGATTCTATAACATTATTTAAAAATCATAATATAATTGTTTGACCACTGATTCTTTTCTCTTTCGAAGAAAAAAAATCACGCATACCTAGTTCACCTTCCTCATTGCTATCGTCTGACGGAAATGGCTGGATAGAAAATAATGGAAAATATGAATTTGTGAAAATATGAAGGCAATCAGCTTCCAACACTTATCAACGACATCGTTATTCAGCCGTCAGACGATAGCAATGAGGAAGGTGAACTAGGTATGCGTGATTTTTGCTTCCTCATAGAGGAAGCTTTGTTTTCGTTAAAAAAAAAATTTTTTTTGTTTTTCTGAATGTGTTCAGAATGTTCTAAAACGTCGAAAAATTGCAATTTAAAAAAATGTTTGTATGTATGTATGTGTGTGTGTATGTATGTGTGTGTGTATGTGCCAAATTTACCGAAATTTCTATAACTCTAGAACTAATCAAGCAAATCTTAACGAATTATATATGAAATAGGGGTAGAATTTTCCGGGGAGTGCTATAGAGTGTATAGTTTTTCGTTATCTATTTTCTGGAAACCGATTTTTTTAATTCTTTTGCCCGTAAGAATTAGAAAAATTTAAAAAATCGGTTTCCAGAAAATTGGTAACGAAAAAATACACACTCTATAGCACTCCCCGGAAAATTTTACCCCTATTTCATATACTTGTGTTAAAAATTCGGTCCAATAATTTTTAAGTTATTAATGTTCAAACATACATCATCCGTAAAACTATTGAACCGAATTTTTACCCCTATTTCATATATAATTCTTTAAAATTTTATTTTAATTAGATCCATTTTTATACGCGAGCAAAGATCCATAATTTTGCTTCCTCATAGAGAAAGTTTTGTGATGGTGACAAAAAATTTCTGGAGATTTTGATGGAAATAGGTTTAGAATGTTCTAAAATGTTAGTAGAAAATGGCCGGAAGTATGCATCTAGAAATGATATCTCTGATTGTCAATTTAAAAAAATGACTAAATAAGTTGCTTGGTTCACAGATTATATTTCCTTTTTGAATACTAGTACTTATAGAAAAACGTAATATACATAGATTTGGATATATATCTATATATATACATATATATATTTCTTTATATATTTCTCACGTCAACTAACGATTGGACGAAATTGAAGACTGCATGAACGAAAGGGAGGAATATAGAAGAAGTAATTGAAAATTAATTACTGAGAATTTTGTAACCTTCTTGCAGGCGCGCGTGTTGGTTTCTTTATATATGCGCGGCTTGAGTCCCGGTTCCTCGAGTTATTTCTTTAGTGTCTAATACGCTTTAAAATATCGTAAACTTTTATCGCATAATATTTATTTTACGATAATATCCCTTTTTCTTTCAAATTTCTAATCTTATTATTGTACATGGCCCGTTCTTGTTATGAAAAAAGGCGCGCCCGCGGGAAGGTTAAATATTACATATATTAATTAAACAAATCGAAATATTTATGAAAATTTTTAAACAAATAAAACATGCATTTTGTATGTATGTATAATTTAATAAATTAATCCTATTTCTAAAATAGTAATGGACGACGGTATGGACGAAGTATTGCTAGATGCGTTATTAGCTTACGAAAGAGAGCAAGCCGAGAATGGGCCAAACAATGACCGAAAGGATATTTTTGAAAAAAAGCAGAAAAAGCGTACACGGTAAAAACTATGAGGGAGAGAGAGAGAGAGGGAGAGAGAAAAGGAGAGAGAGAGAGGGAGAGGGAGGGAAAGAGAGGGAGAGAGAGGGACATAATGGCTGCGTCCTGCCGATACTCCGCTAGCCTAGCAATCGTGAGCAGTCGCTCGTTTTCGCTCGTTTTCTCTCCTTTCTTGTTCAGACACGATGTCGTGTTCAGACACGATGTCTTGTTCAGACACGATGTCTTGTTCAGACACGATGTCTTGTGCAAACATTATATTGTTTATACACTCATTCTAAAGCAAATACCTTGAGTTAAATATATATTGTTTTGTTATTTTTAACTACCATGTGTGTCAAAATTTATTATTGAACTCTATTATATAATTAAACTAAAGGGAAACTACTTTTAAAAAAACGCGTCAACAATAGTACCTCATGGGTGACGAGGAAATCTATTGTCGTGATTTTTTATATACTTTTGGTAAAAATTTGGTCGAATAGTTTAAGAGTGTATAAAGAACAAACATACATACATACTGTAGGATTAAGTTTTATGTTTATCTCATATCTGTATTTTAAGTTTTATGTTTATCTCATATCTGTATTTTCACCTTCTGTTGCATTCGGTTAGGCATTTAGACGCGGGATACCGCGATGCGTGCGTCCGCAATTAGTATCGGGAGAGTTCGGCATGAATCGCAATTAGAATCGAGAGAGTTCGGCATGAATGAGTTTGACATGAATTCAGGCAGGTACGCTGAAAAAAGAGAGAAGCAGGAGAGAAAAGAGAGTCATGTAGAGAGAGCCAAGCGAGCAAGACGTGTACAAGCTTCTTATAATAAACGCCTCATTTTTCTTGTATTAAAATCATTGCCTCGTGAATCATTTAAATTCTTACAATTGGGGGCTCGTCCGGGATCGAGGCTAACGAGAAAGTGAGGAACGAGGAGAAGAAGAATAAAGAAAGCATGTCGCACAACGACGAACACGACGGCGCAGAAGGCATGTTGCGAGTCGACACGATGACGATAGCTCAACTCAAAGACGAGCTTAGAGGACGTCGGCTGAAGGTGACGGGCAACAAGGTCGATCTCGCAGCACGACTGAAGGCAGCTCTAGTCCTGGACGATCAACACGAAGAAGAAAGCGACGACGACGGGTCCAGCGGCGAGAGCGACGACGAACAAGATGACGCAGGCGCTAATGGTGCCGGAGACGACGAGGCACGGGGTTCAAAATTCGTGCCAACTTTCAAAGACGTGGAGGAATCAATCGATATTTTCAGTGGAGACGACGGCAAGAACATAAAGACGTGGATCAGGGAATTCGAGGACCTGGCGAAGTTGTGTGAGTGGAATGCGGTACGGAAAATAATCTATGCGAAAAGACTGTTGCGAGGCTCTGCTCGATTGTTTGTAAAATCTGACGACTGTGGGAAGACGTGGAAAACCATGAAGGCCGCCCTGAAGACGGAATTTGCACTGAAAATGGACAGCCGCATGGTGCATAAGGAGCTGCAACAAAGAAAAAAGAGGACCGATGAATCCTATCACGAATATTGCTACAAGATGATGGAGATAGCAGCACGAGCGGACGTCGAGACGAAGGCAGTCCTCCAGTATATCGTTGACGGTATTGATGACGAAGGGTACCGTAAGTCTGTATTGTACGGTGCAAAAACTGTGCGCGAATTGAAAGACAAATTCGATATATACGCAGATATGTTCGGTAAAAGTAAGTCAAAAACGAGTGAAACTAAGAAAAAAATGCTTTCAAACACGGAAAATAAAGACGCGAAACGTTGTTATAACTGTGGTGATAGCGATCATTTAAGCATGGCATGCCCGTCGAAAGAACGAGGTACAAAATGTTTCGGTTGTAATAAATACGGACACATAGCGGCAAAATGTCCCAAAGGCGCGAACGCGGAAGAGAAAAAAAGTTGCAATATCGTACAGTCAGGTTCCGGTAAATGCCGTAAAGACGTTGTTATAAACGGTACAAAGCTGAGCGCAATAATAGATTCGGGTAGTGATATTAGCTTAATGCGCAAAGAGCAATATGAACAGATCGGGTCGCCGACTCTCGGGAATCGCACAATAACATTCCGAGGAGCGGGTTCAGAAGAAAACACAACGTTAGGGGATATACATCTAAAGATTTGCATTGATATGGAAATCTACGACATTGTCGTACACCTCGTTCATGACGGAATAATTCCACACGGTATGCTTATAGGATCCGATTTTCTAAATAATGTCGAAGTACACATAAAAAGGGGTGTCGTAAATATTTCAAAGATCGTAAATGATTTCGCGGAATTATCAGAGGTGTATACAGTACAAGATAACGTCGTGGATTTGTCGCATATTAAAGATGAATATATTAAAAAAGAAGTAGAATGTTTAGTAACAGAATATAGGCCGAAAAAAGAGAAAGAAGTAGGTATTAAAATGATTATAGTCGTAAAAGATGATATTCCAGTTGCCCAAAACGCGCGCAGATTGTCTGTAGCGGAAAAAAACGAAGTAGATTCGCAAATGCGTGAATGGCTTAACGAAGGGATAATACGACCGTCGTGTTCTGATTACGCTAGTCCCATAGTTTTGGTAAAGAAAAAGAATGGCGCGACTAGAATTTGTGTGGATTACCGAAAACTTAATGAAAAGATAGTTAAAAACCGATATCCCCTACCGTTGATCGAGGATCAGTTAGATCTTCTGCAAGGCGCGAGAGTGTATAGCACTTTAGATTTAAAAAACGGTTTTTTTCATGTACCGGTTGAGGAATCTAGTTGTAAGTATACTGCGTTTGTTGTTCCTAACGGACACTATGAATTTTTGAAGATGCCATTCGGCCTATGTACTTCACCAGCGTATTTCCAAAAATATGTTAACGCAGTCTTTCGTGATTTGACGAATGCGGGGGTTATCGCGATTTATATGGACGATATAATTGTGCCTTCAAAGAATGAGCAAGATGGATTAACGCGACTTAAATCAGTGCTAGGAACAGCGGCTGAATACGGATTATCGATTAACTGGTCAAAGTGTCAGTTGTTAAAGTTGAAAGTAAATTTTTTGGGGCACATAGTAGAGGACGGAAAGGTTACACCTTCCAAAGAAAAAACTGATGCAGTAAGACATTTCCCAAAGCCGACAAATGTGCGTTCTGTACAAAGCTTCTTAGGCCTTACGGGGTACTTCCGGAAATTTGTACCGCGATATTCTTATATCGCGCGACCGTTGACAGATTTACTGAGAGACGGCGTTGACTTTATTTTTGGAAAAGAACAAGAGCGTGCATTCAATCAGTTAAAACTTATACTTAGCGAAAAACCTATTTTGCATTTGTATCATCCGGCGGCAGAGACAGAACTACACACTGACGCATCCGCTCTTGGATACGGTGCGATATTATTGCAACGCGATAGCGAAGATCGTATGTTCCATCCGGTGTATTACGCGAGTGGCAAAACTACACCGGCTGAGGCAAAATATGATAGTTACAGATTGGAAGTGTTAGCTATTCAAAGCGTTAAAGAAATTTAGGGTATATTTGATCGGAATCCCGTTTACGATTGTAACCGATTGCAGGGCGTTCATGCAGACTATGAAGAAGAAAGACATTTGTGCACAGGTAGCGAGATGGGCGTTCTTCCTTGAAGATTTCCGATACACGATTGTTCATCGTCCCGGCAACAGCATGCGGCATGTGGACGCATTAAGTCGGAATCCATTACCGGCAGCTATGTTAGTGAAAGAATGCGAAGATAGCATATTGGCAAGACTTCGTCAGAATCAACTGGAAGATGAAGAATTAGAAGAGATTAAGAAGCAAGTACAAGAAAACCAAGCGGACGGATTCGTGATGATCAACGGACTATTGTGTAAGGAAGTCAACGGCGACACTCCAATCGTCATACCAAAATTAATGCAGATTCCTCTAATTCGTCAAGTTCACGAGCGCGGTCACTTTGGATGCGCAAAGACGGAACAATTCTTGAAACCTGATTATTGGATGAAAAATATGCACTCGAAGGTCGAAAAGGTAATTCAAAATTGCCTCACGTGCATCATGTCTGCGAAGAAGACTGGCAAGCAAGAAGGATTACTTCACTCGATTGATAAAGAAGGTCCACTAGATACTTATCACATAGATCATCTGGGGCCGATGCCATCGACGCAGAAAAGATATCAGTACATATTCGCAGTGGTAGACGCCTTCACTAAATTCGTGTGGCTCTATTCGACGAGAAGCACCAATACGACAGAGGTTCTCAACCATCTGATGAAACAATCAGCAGTTTTCGGAAACCCAAGGCGAATAATTTCCGATCAAGGATCAGCGTTCACATCCCACGACTTTAAGTCGTATTGTGAAGACGAAGGCATTGAACATAGCTTAATTGCCACTGGCATACCAAGAGGAAATGGTCAAATTGAGCGGATAAACCGCACGTTGATCCCGTTATTGACCAAGCTATCAATGCCACAACCGGCCTGTTGGCACAAGTTCGTCACCCGTGCGCAACAATATTTGAATCATGTACCGAGTCGAAGCACAGGAATGACGCCGTTCTATCTTCTGTTTGGAACGCGTATGAGATTAAAAGAAGACCCTCAGATAAAAGAAATCTTAGAAACAGAAAATGCAGTTATTTTCCAGGAAAAGCGCGATCAACTGCGAGAAGAAGCATGCAAGGAAATCTCCAAAATACAAGCTGAAAATAAACGGATTTACAACAAGAAGCGGAAGATACCGAATAGTTACAACGACGGCGATTTAGTAGCTATCCAGCGAACCCAAGGTGGACCAGGCCTAAAATTCTGTGCAAAGTTTCTTGGACCATATCAAATTAAGCGTGTTCTACGTAACGATCGATATATTGTGGAAAAAATAGGCGAAGGAGAAGGTCCGCGAAGAACTTCAACGGCTGCCGATCATATGAAGCCGTGGGCTAATTTCCACGAAGATTCCATCGAATAAAGAAGACTCGAAAAAACGACATCTGAGGTCAGATGTCGGTCGAATGGCCGAGTGTAGGATTAAGTTTTATGTTTATCTCATATCTGTATTTTAAGTTTTATGTTTATCTCATATCTGTATTTTCACCTTCTGTTGCATTCGGTTAGGCATTTAGACGCGGGATACCGCGATGCGTGCGTCCGCAATTAGTATCGGGAGAGTTCGGCATGAATCGCAATTAGAATCGAGAGAATTCGGCATGAATGAGTTTGACATGAATTCAGGCAGGTACGCTGAAAAAAGAGAGAAGCAGGAGAGAAAAGAGAGTCATGTAGAGAGAGCCAAGCGAGCAAGACGTGTACAAGCTTCTTATAATAAACGCCTCATTTTTCTTGTATTAAAATCATTGCCTCGTGAATCATTTAAATTCTTACAATACATACATACATACATATATTGTATTTTATAAATGTAGATATAAAGATTCACATATTTAAAAAAAAATTTCTTATAACAAACAATCAAAATAAATCGATGTTGACTTTGAGAGTTCAGATTACATGGTCCATATATAGACTTCGCATATAGACGTTTAATCGCATATAAAGTTGGATCGAAACAATTAAATCTTAAAGAAGAATGAGAGTAATAGTAATCAAAATGAGAGTAAATAAAAGAATTGTACTACCTTACTTGAGTGAAAAATACAACGCGATACAAAATTAGAAAGTTGTACATTACTTCCGTAGAAGAATTAACTAACCAATTGAATCAAATAGAAATAAAAAATATCTGCAATTAGTAGAGATTGGACCCCGCAGAATCCATATGGGAAATGGCTTTCGGCTAATTTTTTTTAAAATTTGATATGTGGTAGTTCTCAACACGTAGAACAAAAGTGTCTATAGCCTCAAGGTCCGATCACGGGTAGTTTTCGAGATACAGCACCCCAAAGTGATGGACTTTTCGTACCTTATTGCAGCGTAGTGCGGGTGCAGTCGATGTCGATGTACGATGATGCTTACGATTAAGGTGGGTGTATAAATGCTTGTGTGTGTGTGTGTGTGTGTGTGTGTGTGTGTGTGTGTGTGTGTGTGTGTGTGTGTGTGTGTGTGTCAGTAGAGATAAGGACCCCACGGTTCGTCACTCCCGCAGTATTTTATGACTCCAAACCCTTTCTACTATGTGTGTGTGTGTGTGTGTGTGCGTGTGCGTGTGCGTGTGCGTGTGCGTGTGCGTGTGCGTGTGCGTGTGCGTGTGCGTGTGCGTGTGCGTGTGCGTGTGTGTGTGTGTGTGTGTGTGTGTGTGTGCGCGCGCGCGCATTATTCGTTAATAATCTCAATATTCCGAGGATTATCTGGAAGTTCTCGGTCTGCGGCATCCAATGTGGTATTGAGCAATGACATGTCAGGGTATTTGATATTTCCCTGATGTCGTGCAAAACCTAAGTACCACAAGACGCTGGCAACGTGTGCACATGTACCTAGAGTACGAGCTCCAGACTGACACGTACAATAATATCCATTAATTGGCTCATTAGCATTGTCAGCAGCATTCTCATCATCCCTATTATCGATCTCATATGAAATGAAGATCTGATGTCTTGTTGCATTACGAAATCTGGAATACAACCTAATTCTCAGAAAACCTGGCTCCTTGAAATGTTGATCAAGTTGAAATTCTTCATCATTATCCCTTAGTAGCTTATCTTGGATATATGAAGGTGCTAGATTTATTTGATAAATGCCTACAGTCAAATCTTTCAAGTAATTCAAATCAAGTATAGGGAAATCTGCCACGTCACGATAATTGAGCCGTCTCCATTGGCCATTTCTTAGTCGCAAGTTATCTACCTCTACTCTCGCTTGTACGACATTAGGAGTTGTCGATCTCTGTAGCATTTCTCTAGCAAGCTGAGCATCTGCACCTTGCATTTGGATAATAGGATGATACCTGTTTAGTATAGCTCCAGCTATGCGATAGAATCCATTAAGGTTTTTTGCGTGCTGCAGATTTATTGTTTGTGCTAAAAACTTGAAAACTGACCTCAAGTGGCCATTCCGTGCTTCGACTACCCAGCGATTTTTTGTGACGATACGTGAATCATTCGCGTCTTGCGTTGGAAGTTGCCTTTGTCCGTGTTCAAGCAGTGGAGGCATCTTGTGATCAATGCCTAAACGCTGGAGTAAGGGTATTGCATCACGATAACCTCTATCCACCAAAACGATGTCACCATTCTGAAACCAGCCTTGTAATGTTTCTGCATCTCTCTCGAACTCTTGACGAAGGATTTCGGCATCATTATTCCGAGCATCAGAGAAATAGGGACCAAAAATCGTTAGAATGTAACCATCGGGAGCTACAACTAAAGTTGGTTTAAGGAGATGTCGATTTTTGTGAACGGAATAGGATTGGCGCAATACCCGAAAATTGTTACTTTTATGTATATACGCGTAGGTACTGTCAATCACAGCGACAGCTCTTGGTTCTTCGGGTTGAGGATTATACAGCTCATTTGCAAACTCCGTCACATGCTGCATAATAAACTCTTGCCTTGTTATTGATTCGGGTCCAATGTTAGTCGGGACGAATCTCTGTAATAAAGATGATCTAACATAAGCCACCACAGAACTGACAGTTTGTCTACTAGAATAATCAAAAATGATTTTGAGAAAATCGTCACTCAATCCCTGTCTTATCTTGCACAAGAAGATCAATAAATCCTTTCTACTTACGTATCTTAGTTTTCCATTTTGAAGTACAGGATCACAATAAGTAAAAAGTTCTTCAAACTGCTGTTTATTGATTGGTGCTATACACTGAAATTCCTCATCAGTTAAGTGATTTTCATCTATACCTCTTGTTCTGTTTGCACCCACGTTTCTCAGTTGCTGTAAAAAAACTTGCAACTGTGGACCCTTGATAACATAAGGTCTGTTGATAAAACGTAGTGCAGGTAATAATATTTTCGAAAGAAAGCCATTTTCATCCAAATGATGTTCACAACTCCTCACATTATCCGGTATATAGATATTTGTTTCTATAAAGACCTGAACTCTGCATTGTATTGATAATCTTCGTACATTATTTTGAGCATTACAAATGACGCAAGTCTGGGATGCTGTTTGAGTCAAAACATTCAATCGTAGACAAGTAGGATCTGCCTCGATCATAGCTATTTCATTAATAATTGACCGATTACAGTTCATACACAACCTTGAATTATCATCAAGATGTAAAGGAGGATGGTCAAACTCATCACGCCTTGTAATAGCTATTTGGCGTTTATTTACGTTCTCATCACCATCCATACGTGCCAATTGACGAACATTGAACGGTCTATTACATATATAACATAGCGGCCGTACTATGGCAGCCATTTTTTCACTGGAGGATGACGGTGAAGTAAACGGGAACTTTTTTTAAGCAAACTATCAATAACAGATTTTTCTATTGGGATAATGAATCAATCTACATTCACCAGCGGATTATATTTACTAGAAGAAGTTATTCGTACTTGAAGGGATGTTACCTAAAAGTGACGTATGATACGGAGAAAGAAAAATGTTTCTTTTCTCAAAAAAAATATCTTGACTATGAGTAGAAGGGATAAACAATTGACAGTATAGCAATGTATCAATACTGAAATAAGGAATCGCGGGTATATGAACTCGTAAGTATACGTTTTTAAGCCGATGTTATCGAGGCTAAGTCGTCTACAGACGATACCGCGCGTATATGTATATACGCCAGTTGCGTAAATTATTTTAATTATCCGAGCGCGGTTTACGCTTCAGAGCGTGTGACCTAAATGAACGCAATACGTTTTAGTTTGAAAAGGGACCGATAGCGACGAGCTTAACGGATCTAAACGGCGTACGTTTGCCGTTCCAATCATGCGTCGGATCGGAAACGCGTCGATCTTTGTTTTTCAATGACGGATCGCTTCCTATATGTACGTCTGTCGCGTGATCGGCCGCCGAGCACTCGTCTCGCACGCATTCGCACCATGTGCGGGCGTGAGTGAACGCGCGTGTGTTTCCGCGCGAAGGTCGTTCGGCGGTTCCGCGGGACCGGAAGTGGGCCGGCCTTGCGGCACGGCCATCGGCGTAACCTTGCAGACAAGCGAGAGAGAAAGAGAAAGAGACTCGACTGTGCGTCAGCACTCGCGAAATCGCGTCTAATCGTGCGACTGGATTTTCGGCCAACGTTCGTGCGAGAAATTCAACCGATTCGACGTTTAGCTCTGAGCCGAAACAGTTAAAGGAGTTCTGTTTTTAAGAAGATGTTATCGAGGCCCTAAGTCGTCTGCAGACGATACCGAGTCTCGGCTTAAAAACGCACAGTCGAGTCTCTTTCTCTTTCTCTCTCGCTTGTCTGCAAGGTTACGCCGATGGCCGTGCCGCAAGGCCGGCCCACTTCCGGTCCCGCGGAACCGCCGAACGACCTTCGCGCGGAAACACACGCGCGTTCACTCACGCCCGCACATGGTGCGAATGCGTGCGAGACGAGTGCTCGGCGGCCGATCACGCGACAGACGTACATATAGGAAGCGATCCGTCATTGAAAAACAAAGATCGACGCGTTTCCGATCCGACGCATGATTGGAACGGCAAACGTACGCCGTTTAGATCCGTTAAGCTCGTCGCTATCGGTCCCTTTTCAAACTAAAACGTATTGCATTCATTTAGGTCACACGCTCTGAAGCGTAAACCGCGCTCGGATAATTAAAATAATTTACGCAACTGGCGTATATACATATACGCGCGGTATCGTCTGTAGACGACTTAACCTCGATAACATCGGCTTAAAAACGTATACTTACGAGTTCATATACCCGCGATTCCTTATTTCAGTATTGATACATTGCTATACTGTCAATTGTTTATCCCTTCTACTCATAGTCAAGATATTTTTTTTGAGAAAAGAAACATTTTTCTTTCTCCGTATCATACGTCACTTTTAGGTAACATCCCTTCAAGTACGAATAACTTCTTCTAGTAAATATAATCCGCTGGTGAATGTAGATTGATTCATTATCCCAATAGAAAAATCTGTTATTGATAGTTTGCTTAAAAAAAGTTCCCGTTTACTTCACCGTCATCCTCCAGTGAAAAAATGGCTGCCATAGTACGGCCGCTATGTTATATATGTAATAGACCGTTCAATGTTCGTCAATTGGCACGTATGGATGGTGATGAGAACGTAAATAAACGCCAAATAGCTATTACAAGGCGTGATGAGTTTGACCATCCTCCTTTACATCTTGATGATAATTCAAGGTTGTGTATGAACTGTAATCGGTCAATTATTAATGAAATAGCTATGATCGAGGCAGATCCTACTTGTCTACGATTGAATGTTTTGACTCAAACAGCATCCCAGACTTGCGTCATTTGTAATGCTCAAAATAATGTACGAAGATTATCAATACAATGCAGAGTTCAGGTCTTTATAGAAACAAATATCTATATACCGGATAATGTGAGGAGTTGTGAACATCATTTGGATGAAAATGGCTTTCTTTCGAAAATATTATTACCTGCACTACGTTTTATCAACAGACCTTATGTTATCAAGGGTCCACAGTTGCAAGTTTTTTTACAGCAACTGAGAAACGTGGGTGCAAACAGAACAAGAGGTATAGATGAAAATCACTTAACTGATGAGGAATTTCAGTGTATAGCACCAATCAATAAACAGCAGTTTGAAGAACTTTTTACTTATTGTGATCCTGTACTTCAAAATGGAAAACTAAGATACGTAAGTAGAAAGGATTTATTGATCTTCTTGTGCAAGATAAGACAGGGATTGAGTGACGATTTTCTCAAAATCATTTTTGATTATTCTAGTAGACAAACTGTCAGTTCTGTGGTGGCTTATGTTAGATCATCTTTATTACAGAGATTCGTCCCGACTAACATTGGACCCGAATCAATAACAAGGCAAGAGTTTATTATGCAGCATGTGACGGAGTTTGCAAATGAGCTGTATAATCCTCAACCCGAAGAACCAAGAGCTGTCGCTGTGATTGACAGTACCTACGCGTATATACATAAAAGTAACAATTTTCGGGTATTGCGCCAATCCTATTCCGTTCACAAAAATCGACATCTCCTTAAACCAACTTTAGTTGTAGCTCCCGATGGTTACATTCTAACGATTTTTGGTCCCTATTTCTCTGATGCTCGGAATAATGATGCCGAAATCCTTCGTCAAGAGTTCGAGAGAGATGCAGAAACATTACAAGGCTGGTTTCAGAATGGTGACATCGTTTTGGTGGATAGAGGTTATCGTGATGCAATACCCTTACTCCAGCGTTTAGGCATTGATCACAAGATGCCTCCACTGCTTGAACACGGATAAAGGCAACTTCCAACGCAAGACGCGAATGATTCACGTATCGTCACAAAAAATCGCTGGGTAGTCGAAGCACGGAATGGCCACTTGAGATCAGTTTTCAAGTTTTTAGCACAAACAATAAATCTGCAGCACGCAAAAAACCTTAATGGATTCTATCGCATAGCTGGAGCTATACTAAACAGGTATCATCCTATTATCCAAATGCAAGGTGCAGATGCTCAGCTTGCTAGAGAAATGCTACAGAGATCGACAACTCCTAATGTCGTACAAGCGAGAGTAGAGGTAGATAACTTGCGACTAAGAAATGGCCAATGGAGACGGCTCAATTATCGTGACGTGGCAGATTTCCCTATACTTGATTTGAATTACTTGAAAGATTTGACTGTAGGCATTTATCAAATAAATCTAGCACCTTCATATATCCAAGATAAGCTACTAAGGGATAATGATGAAGAATTTCAACTTGATCAACATTTCAAGGAGCCAGGTTTTCTGAGAATTAGGTTGTATTCCAGATTTCGTAATGCAACAAGACATCAGATCTTCATTTCATATGAGATCGATAATAGGGATGATGAGAATGCTGCTGACAATGCTAATGAGCCAATTAATGGATATTATTGTACGTGTCAGTCTGGAGCTCGTACTCTAGGTACATGTGCACACGTTGCCAGCGTCTTGTGGTACTTAGGTTTTGCACGACATCAGGGAAATATCAAATACCCTGACATGTCATTGCTCAATACCACATTGGATGCCGCAGACCGAGAACTTCCAGATAATCCTCGGAATATTGAGATTATTAACGAATAATGCGCGCGCGCGCACACACACACACACACACACACGCACACGCACACGCACACGCACACGCACACGCACACGCACACGCACACGCACACGCACACGCACACGCACACGCACACGCACACGCACACGCACACACACACACACACACACACACATAGTAGAAAGGGTTTGGAGTCATAAAATACTGCGGGAGTGACGAACCGTGGGGTCCTTATCTCTACTGACACACACACACACACACACACACACACACACACACACACACACACACACACACACATACACACACACACACACAAGCATTTATACACCCACCTTAATCGTAAGCATCATCGTACATCGACATCGACTGCACCCGCACTACGCTGCAATAAGGTACGAAAAGTCCATCACTTTGGGGTGCTGTATCTCGAAAACTACCCGTGATCGGACCTTGAGGCTATAGACACTTTTGTTCTACGTGTTGAGAACTACCACATATCAAATTTTAAAAAAAATTAGCCGAAAGCCATTTCCCATATGGATTCTGCGGGGTCCTTTGCACATTGTTTCATAGTTTTTAAGTGTGCAAGTAGAAATCTGTACATTGCTTACTTTTAAGTGTGCAAGTAGAAACCTGCACATTACTTTAGTTTTTAAGTGGGCAAGTAGAAACTTTCTTACAATTTTTAAGTATGTAAATTATAAATTTGCACATTGTTTCATAGTTTTTAAGTGTGCAAGTAGAAATCTGCACATTGCTTACTTGTAGTTTTTAAGTGTGCAAGTAAAAACCTTCGCTCACATAGCTTCCTCTATGAGGAAGCCAAAATAAATAAATAAATAATAATAATTATGCATTGAAGAAAATAAAAGCTTCCTCATAGAGGAAGCTATGTGAGCGAAGGTTTCTACTTGCACACTTAAAAACTACAAGTAAGCAATGTGCAGATTTCTACTTGCACACTTAAAAACTATGAAACAATGTGCAAATTTATAATTTACATACTTAAAAATTGTAAGAAAGTTTCTACTTGCCCACTTAAAAACTAAAGTAATGTGCAGGTTTCTACTTGCACACTTAAAAGTAAGCAATGTACAGATTTCTACTTGCATACTTAAAAACTATGAAACAATGTGCAAATTTATAAATTGCATACTTGAGCACAAGTTTCTATTTGCACACTTAAGAACTATGAGGAAGCAATGTGTTTTTCTTCGAAAGAGAAAAGAATCAGTAGTCAAACAATTATATTATGATTTTTAAATAATGTTACAGAATCGAGTGACGACCTTTCTGAGGATGAAGATGATTTAAATGATTGTGATAAAGAAGAAGAAGAAAAAGATTCCTAGGTTTTTTATTTATTTTTTATGATGATGTTTTAATGCTATTTTTCATTACAGTTTCTGTTTTAATTATATAATAAATGACCATAAAAAAAGATATTGGCTTCAGTTTACGATGTACTTTTAATTATTTATTTGAGTAATGAAAAGACAATAAGAATTAAAATAAGTTCTGATGACCATCAATGGTGAATTCAAAGAAGGAAAAAATTCATAAGTCGCAAACTGTGGAATTTACAATATTTTATGAGGGTTTTGAGACCCACTTTTTTGTCAGTCAATTATGCTAATAGTCATAGAATATATCAAAGAATTATGCTGCAAAATGACTGACATACCAAAATGACTTGAAAAAAATGTCATTTTTGGGCAGCCCTACACCCACAAGCGACCCACTTTTTTGTCAGTCAATTTGCAAATAGTCATAGAATATATCAAAGAATTATGGTGCAAAATGACTGACATACCGAAATGACTTAAAAAAAAATTTTTTTTGCACAAGTGAGTGGCTATATCATCCAAAACGACCCATTTTTTTGTCAGTCCCCGGAGCTTTGATCATTGAATAACATTCTGAATCACCACAAAAAGTTTCATAAGTACCGAAATAATCACGAAAAAATGGAGCTAGCTCCCCTACTATATGGAGAATATTCGTCTATGGGAATCTGTCGTCCATGCCAAAGTTGAAGACAATCGTCTGCATGGTACGTTGTCGAGTAATTAATTATTGAAGTTATACTCTTGTCTCTCCTCTTATAAAAGAGCGACAAATGACATTTGAATAGTAATTAACGTTTCTTATTTGAAAAGATTGCGACTGTTACTGTCTGCATTGATTTTCACTCAGATTTTTAGTAATTTCCATTTAGATTTCGCTACGCTAACAGTGATTCAGACTATGTTAACAAACAGTGTCCCACTAGTGGACAAAACTGGCCATATTGTCCTTGGAAAAGAGGCAAGAGCCTACTAAATTAAAGAAGAAGAAGAAGATTCGATACACGGGCGACACAGCAAAAATGTTACCTAACCTGTAATGTATATAACTCTCAAAAGCATATTAAAAATGATAAGAATTTAATGAAAATAGGTGCAAATAACTCTTTACATATTTAGGAAGAACTTTCTCGAAGACTGAAATGATTCGTCTTTATAGTTATTAAGAAATTGTAAAAATAAAACAGGACCACATTTATTATTTCCACATTTCAATGTGGATATAATAACGTATTTGGGTTTCAATTGTACAAACAACTCTTTTTAAACCTTAAGAAACAGCAATTATATATAACTCGATCTATCCTAAGGTCAGCTCAGCGAGGACAGAAATCTCGCGTAGAGCAAAAAGGCAAAAGGGCAAAAGCTGGCTTGATCTCGATGTTCAGTACGCATAGAGACTGCGAAAGCAAGGCCTATCGCTTATAAGGAACTCATGTTCGGAAACGCATCATTTGCGAGCTGCAGACTGGAACTGTTAGTATGTTTAATAGTAATAAGAATAATTCTCATAATAACTTTATTTTGCTTATTTACATTACATTACAAAATAATTTACGAGACCCTGTAGAGGGAGATCTGATTATAGTACGAATTCTGACCGCAGCGCAAGAAATCCAAATTACGCCTAACATTTTTGAAAAGAGTGTATCAGAAAATACTTCGCAGCTAGGTGCAATGTTTGCATCGAAGTTGGTGGTCATCACTATATATGAGTATTTATTGTAGCCATCTGTTTTGACATTGCTAAATTAAACATTTTTGTAATGTAATGTAAGCAAATAAAGTTATTGTGAGAATTATTCCTATTACTGAACATTATACTAACAGTTCCAGTCTGCAGCTCGTAAATGGTACGTTATTTCCGGACATAAATTTGATCCTCATTAAAATTTGGTCTACTTTGAATCCCCTAAGTATATATGTCCTAGAAGTTTGTAACAGGTATTATAATCATTACGATATCTCGTATACCACCGTTCATTATATTTTACGTACGAGAAAGGATGTCATCTATTGGCGACCCAGAAAACACAGAATATGCTACGTAATACAGGAATAATACATATATAATAAAACTTAAATATATTTCTCAATTATTTCGCAATTATTTCGCAATTTTTTTCCAAATTTAATTTTATAAATATTTTGCTAATAAGATATAGTTCCTCATATTGCTGCTGTCCTGCTGAAATACTATTCATAAGTAAATTGTGCAAATATTTATCAATATTTACACAAAGGTCTAAATTTGTATTAGTGTTGCTGCAAAATATTAAGACAATTGCAGGATTTCCAATTTCATCCAGATTTCGTCATATGATGTTATGAATCTTTTCCTATCGGAGATTGGAAGGAAAAAGAGAAACTCTGAACTAGTGCAGTCAGTTCAGCAAAAGAAAACCCATAATTTGATAGCTGATTGTCGGAGAAAACTGAACAGAGTCTGTCATTTCATAAACATTTAAATAGACTACATTTATCCATAAATGACTAAGAAACGGCAGATTTTGCTTATTTTTGAAGTAAGTCTGCTATTATACTCTATTACCAAATTCTGTTTCTACGGGCATTCTATTGACAAACCTTACAGCGGGTATTTTCAAAATTTATTCTTAATAAATTTAGGATTTTATACGTTCCCGCGTGAGCTCGCGCAATCGCGTCTGCTCCGCTCCGTTGTTTGACCGGGAGGAGGTGGAAACAGTTGAGAATAGACGAAGCAGCAAACGCGTGAAGGCGGAGAAGTGCCGTCATTCGCACTTTGCACGAGCGATGCGCGACAGTCGAGAGAAACACGGTTCATAGCTCAGTCACTTGTTGTCGAATCGTACTCCAGACATGTCATCCAATGATACTGTTGCCCTAGCGAGACAGGAGGCGTTCAAAGACTTCTCTTATTTCGACGAGGAGACTGTGCCTGCGGTGAGTACCAACGATACCAGCAGTACCAGCTTTTTTTTCTCTCTCTATCTCTCTCTCTCTCTCTTCCTGTTCTCGGTATGTTTACGTGTTTTTTTTGTTTTCGTTTTCGGTTACTAATTTTTTTTAGCAGAAGCCCTATTTTTGTCTAAAATGACTGGCCTATGTATATAGAGTAGTCGTTAGTATAATCACTTTATGTTTGTGTAGTTGTATATAATTCATACTTAGTTGCTTAAGTCAATTGTAATTCTCGCGCAAAACGTCGGCGGATCGCGAGCAGTCAAATCATGCGACTCACCTGTCGGTGCTGCCATCGCCTATCCGCCGACGGCATCCACTCCCCCCGGAAAGGGAACAACTATTCGCCCGCGGCGACATGTTCCAGGACCGCGGGGACAGAGCATTCTTAGGCTGCGTTTCGTTATTCACTCGCAGTACTGGCAGCACTGTAAATCCGTTCCAATATACGCGGCAGTAAGCTGTTAAAGCGTCTTCGTGTTCATGTGACGTCATAGATTTTGTCGTCACTTCCTACTTTCATTACTGCGGCTCGCGAGGTGAGGCATTCGCAGTAAGAACATGGCGGCTATGGCGGCACCTTTGGAGAATTGGTCCTTACCTATGTGAACCGGCACCCGACTTTCAAAAAATTAATTTTTTTTACGGAAAACGTTAGCATTTTGTTTGTAGTTGTTTGTAGTAACAAAAATTTTGTTTGTAGTTTAATACATTAAAAATTATAAAAATTTTAAAAATTACTCGCACCTTACTTTAAAATATCTCAAAGTCGAGAATTGTTTGTAGTTGTTTGTAGTGCTTTTCTTTTCGTTTGTAGTTGCACCGTTCAAAAGTTATTTTTGCAATAAACAAAAAGTGTAACTTTGCCAATTTTGGAGATATCTCAAATCCGCTTGTGCCATCTTCTTCAGAATTGTTTGTAGTTGTTTGTAGTGCTTTTCTTTTCGTTTGTATAATAGTTGCAGCGTTTAAAAGTTATTATATTTTTGCAATAAACAAAAAGAGTAACTTTGCTAATTTTGAAGATATCTCAAATCCGCTTGCGCCATCTTCTTCAGAATCGTTTGTAGTGCTTTTTTTGTTTATAGTTGCACCATTCAAAAGTTATATTTTTGCAATAAACAAAAAATGTAATTTTGCCAATTTTGGAGATATCTCAAATCCGCTTGCGCCATCTTCTTCAGAATCGTTTGTAGTTGTTTGTATAATGCTTTTCTTTTCGTTTGTAGTTGCACCGTTCAAAAGTTATTATATTTTTGCAATAAACAAAAAGTGTAACTTTGCCAATTTTGGAGATATCTCAAATCCGCTTGCGCCATCTTTTTCAGATTGTTTGTAGTTGTTTGTAGTGCTTTTTTTTTCGTTTGTATAATAGTTGCACCGTTTAAAAGTTATTATATTTTTGCAATAAACAAAAAGAGTAACTTTGCCAATTTTGAAGATATCTCAAATCCGCATGTGCGCCATCTTTTTCAGAATCGTTTGTAAATGTTTGTAGTGCTTTTCTTTTTGTTTATAGTTGCACCGTTTAAAAGTTGTTATATTTTTGCAATAAACAAAAAGAGTAACTTTGCCAATTTTGGAGATATCTCAAATCCGCTTGCGTCATCTTCTTCAGAATCGTTTGTAGTTGTTTGTAGTGCTTTTCTTTTCGTTTGTAGTTGCACCGTTCAAAAGTTATTATATTTTTGCAATAAACAAAAAGTGTAACTTTGCCAATTTTGGAGATATTTTAAACGAAACGCAAACCATTACAAACAACTACAAACAATTCTGAAGAAGATGGTGCAAGCGGATTTGAGATATCTCCAAAATTGGCAAAGTTACACTTTTTGTTTATTGCAAAAATATAATAACTTTTGAACGGTGCAACTACAAACAAAAAGAAAAGCACTACAACAACTACAAACGATTCTGAAAAAGATGGCGCAGACGGATTTGAGATATCTTCAAAATTGGCAAAGTTACACTTTTTGTTTATTGCAAAATATAATAACTTTTGAACGGTGCAACTACAAACAAAAAGAAAAGCACTACAAACAACTACAAATAATTCTGAAGAAGATGACGCAAGCTGATTTGAAATATCTCGACAAATGACAAAGTTAGGTTTTATTTATTTTTTTAAATTGTTGTAACTTTTAAACGGTTCAACTACAAACGAAACAAAAAGCACTACAAACAACTACAAATGATTCTAAAGAAGATGGCGCAAACGGACTTGAGATATCTCAAAGTGGGGTGCAAGTAATTTTTATAATTTTTAATGTATTAAACTACCAACGAAATTTTTGTTACTGCAAACAAAATGCTAACGTTTTCCGTAAAAAAATTAATTTTTCGGAAGTTGGGTGCCAGGTTCACATAGGTTTGGTTCTTGTGAACCTGGAAGGTAACAAACGAGAAATATACAGTAATTGTTAGTCACGAAAATGCGGAAAAAGCCCGAAAAGGTTACTAAATTAATATAATTAATATAATAATAAATAATTTCGATATTTTCATAAATCTGAAAATTGTTATTTATTTTATAGACATGACTTTTCCAACATTATTGTTTAAATACAAAATTTTTTTCTATATATTTAGAATAGGTGGTTCTATCGTCGTGTCACGTCGTGTCTCTTATAGGTTAGATAGGTTATATTTTTTTCTTATACATAACAAGAGAGCAGTACTGCGGATATCGTTCCGTTATTGCAGCGTTATATGCGGTAAAAGCAACAGAAGTAATTACGGAACGCTCCTGCAGTTCTACTCAATGACGTCATATCGTCAGTACTTACAGTAAATATCGAAACGCACCCTTAGTCAAGCCGACGATCTTTATCTCACACTCAAATTCACCGAAAATCTCTAATCCGTCTTTCTTCCCGTATGGAAATGCGGTCTTATTAACCTTACGCGATACACATTTTATTCCTTTTGACTTTAATGATTCCCATGTATTTTCGTCCATAATATTACATCGAGATCCCGAGTCAACTAGAAGATCAATTTCTATTCCCCCTACGCTCGCTGATATTACCTCTCCGTGTTCTAATACGCATATCTTATCTCTTAAGGCGAACGCATATTCGTCGTCGTCTCTTTCCACGGCGTCGCCATCTAGCTGCTTCACCGTAGTTGACTTTCTTCCCTCCTTGTTGGCGCTGCTGTTCATCTTGATTTCCTTCTTGTCCTGCTTGTCCGAACCATCGCCATGTTTGTCTGCTCGATCTCGATATGTTCTGCACCATCGCTGCGAAATGACCCTTTTTACTGCACTTCGTACACTCCTTATTTCTAGCCGGACATTTCTCGTCTGATTGTGCATGTCCTCGATAACCGCATCTGTAGCACTTAATACCACTGGAACTGGAACTGTCTGATTTTCCTCGTGCGTTCTCCCTCTTTGTCGTAATCCGCGCCACTACGTTATTTCCTATAGCCTTTGTCTGAACCGATGCCGTCTCGAACGCCTGTGCAATCTCCATCGCTTCTTTCAGTTCGATGTCACCCTTTTCTAATATACGCTTCCTCACTTCCATTGAACGACCTTTCTCAATAATTTGATCGCAAATTTCTGTGTCCATAGAAGCGAATCTGCAATACTTTGCTTGCTGACGCAAACGTGTTACAAATTGACCGACCGTTTCGTCTTCTTTCTGCGCCATATTTCTAAAAAGGTGTCGCTCGTACGTCGTGTTCAATTTCGGCCTGAAGTAATCCGTTAGCACTTTCTTTGTCTTTTCGTACGGATCCTCATTCCCTATCACCACGTCGCAGTCTGGAATAGCGTAGAATATGTCTTGTAGATCCATCCCGCCATAATGTAAGAGCATGGCCTTCTTCCTTTGCGTCTCGGTTATATTTTTACTCAGCAGAAAAAGCTCGAAGCCTCTGAGCCATCTCTCCCATCTTGGATATATGCCGTGTTGGTCCTCGTTCGGATTAAACGCTGCAATACTCGACTCGCCTGCCATGACGTCGTTTTTAGTTTTTCCTCGTCGCCAATGTTATATGGGATGGCCGGGGTAACTCACATTAACAACACTATACGTAATTGAATACTCGTTCTTTATTCGCGTGTTTACTGCTCACGGTCTCGTGTGTTAATGCCGCCTTTCGTTACTCTCGCAACGCCATCTCACGCTTACTAGCTCACATACCTTTTAGGGCTTATACATATGTAACAATAATGATGAGCAGGAAGATTCTATTTTAGGTTACTATTGTACCTGCAAATCAAGAGCAAGAACTTTAGGAACTTGTGTTCACATAGCAACAGTCATCTGGTTTCTTGGTTATGCGCGCCATCATGAAGGAATAAATTATCCATCGACTCGACTATTATACGATATTTTAGATGCTGCTGGAAGACCAATGCCACTTGATTTAAATGATGGAGAGTAAAGATATTAGACATAAGGGGACTTACATTAAAAAAGCACCCCGGATGTGAGAGGCAAAGGGACTCACATTAAAAAAGCACCCCGGATGTGAGAGGCAAGGGGACTCACATTAAAAAAGCACCCCGGATGTGAGAGGCAAGAGGACTCACATTAAAAAAGAACCCCGTATGTGAGAGGCAAGGGGACTCACATTAAAAAAGCACCCCGTATGTGAGAGGCAAGGGGACTCACATAAAAAAAAGCACCCCAATGGGATGAGAACCCTATCACGTCCACGTCGTTCATCCTGGGTAGCGCTAAGAAGGGATATTTTAAGAGAGTTGTATGTGTGTGTGTGTGTGTGTGTGTGTGTGCGCACGCGCGCGCGCGCGCGTTCGTGCGTGCGTATGTGTAATGTGTGTAATATGTGAAGCGAACGAGCGTATGGTACGTATTACGACGCGCGCACACACACGCACACACGCACATCTACACGTTGGCTCACACGACCTTCGCAAAAGTGCGTGTAACACATAACACAAACACCAGTAGAATGCAAATATTTCGCTAAAACCGAAAAAGAAAAATAGCTCATATCTGAATCTTCCAGAGCTTCTAGCGCAAAAACTGTCCATAGGATAAGGTTGGGCCTATGGAAACATTTTTTCAGAATCACTTGAATAACAACATATTTAAATTTCAGACAATTCGACCAGAAGCCAATTTCCGTATGTTTTGTGCGAGGTCCTTTCAAAGTCTAGCAGCGCCAAGTTTTTTTACAAGAAAAATTTATTTATTTTGTGATTTATTTTTTGAAATACATGTCACTTGAGTTAAGTTAGGTAATATAATTTTGTGAAAAAGATATTGAACGGGGATAGTTTCGCCCCGGAGGCAAGATTTGCAATTTTTGCGAACTACGTGACTCGAAGGACCAGGGGAGGTGTGTATCGTCTCCCCAAAGCGAATTAACGTAATTAAACAAATGCGACTCACCGTTCGGGAGGCCGTCGTCTCCTGGAGAATTCGTCCCTCTAGCAAGCTCGTGGGCAGCACGTGCAGCAAGCGCAGGCTAAGGCAGCAAGGCAAGCAAAGGTAGCAAGCAAGGCGGCAAAGCAGGTAAAGGTGGCAAAGCAACAGGCAACAGGCAAGGCAGAGAAGGCGATCGCATTTCCGGAGAACGAGCTCTATGTGGCCTCCCGGATGTTCGAGTGTGCACGTATAGCGTGTGCACCCCGAGACGTCGCCGATCGGTAGTAAAACCGCATGGGCAATTTTTAAAGTGTTCCGAGGTAAAGGACAACCGCTCTTAGGTATTCAAACGGCAAAAGAGTTAAGTATTTTAGATGTTGGAGTACACTTACAAATCAATCAGATTGAGAACATTAAAGGTGACGTTAAGCTAGATAATAAACTTTTCGAGGGTATAGGGAAGTTGAAAGATTTTCAGCTTAAAATTCCGATAAATAGTTCGGTGAAACCAGTTGCTCAGCCGCGAAGAAGATTGCCTTATAAAATGCGTGATTTAGTTAAACAAGAGATAGAGAAACTGTTGCGTGATGATATTATCGAAAGAGTAAAAGGGCCGACGCCTTGGGTATCGCCAATAGTACCGATAGTTAAAAGATCGGAAGAAATACGTCTTTGTTTAGATTTACGTGAAGTAAACGAGGCAATAACTCGTCAACGAAGCCCGTTACCTGTATTTGTAGAACTACTTGATAAAGTAAGAGGCGCTAAGTGTTTTTCAAAGTTAGATATTCGGGGAGCGTTTAATCAAATTGAGCTTGAGGAAAATACGCGAAGTATTACTACGTTTAGTACGGATTGTGGTCTATTTAGATTTAAGAGGTTAGTTTTCGGTTTAACCTGTGCGCCGGAAATTTTTCAAGAGATATTGGAAGAAATTTTACGAGATCTGGAGGGAGTAATAAATAGCGCAGACGATATTGTGATTTATGGAAAGAATTTAGAAGATCATAATCGGAAACTTCAGAAAGTACTTGACAGACTCTTAGAGAAAGGTTTGACGCTTAATAAAAATAAATGCGTTTTTGCGGTTAAGGAAATTGAATTTTTGGGGTTCATAGTAAACGGGTCAGGTTATCGGTTAATGCGATCGAAAGTCGAGTCAGTACAGAATTTCAGAGAACCCGAAACGCCAGAAGAAGTCAGAAGTTTCCTGGGGTTGGTCAATTTTTGCGCAGCATTTATTCCAAATATGGCGACAATTAGCGAACCTTTAAGAAGGCTTACGCGAAAGAGCGAACCATTCGTGTGGGGTGAACCACAGAAAATTGCATTTCAGATGCTGAAAGATAAGCTGATGGATGCAGAAACGCTAGGTATTTATAATCCGGATGCGAGAACTAGAGTAGTTGCAGACGCTAGCCCGGTAGGTATAGGTTGTGTTTTAGCACAGGAACAAGATCGACAATGGCGAATTATAAGTTTTGCGAGTCGAAGTCTAACCGATTATGAGAGAAGATATTCACAGACGGAAAAGGAAGCTTTAGCACTGGTCTATGCGTGTGAAAGATTCAAATATTGGCTTTTTGGTATTAAGTTTGAATTGGTCACGGACCATAAAGCCTTAGAATGTATATTTGCACCAAGGTCAAAGCCATGCAGCCGCATAGAGAGGTGGGTGCTAAGACTTCAAATGTTTAAATACAAAGTGATATACGAAAGTGGAAAAAGTAATATTGCAGATCCGTTATCTCGTTTATTAAAAACAGGTAATAACGAGGGGGAGAAAAGTAAGTGTGAGGACGAATTGTTTATCGCGTGGGTTGCAAAAGAGAGTGTGCCGAGAGCAATGTCTATTGAAGAAGTGGAAGTAGAATCGCGCGAAAATTCGTGGTTAGGTGAAGTTAGGCAAGCGATTGCAACAGGAAACTGGGATTCGTTATCCAGTACGCGGATAAAAGCAATTAAAGACGAACTTTGTGTGTACAATAATGTTGTGTTACGGGGAACGAGAATTGTCGTACCCGAGAAACTAAAGAAGCGAGTATTATCAATAGCGCATGAGGGACATCCTGGTATTGTTGCGATGAAGGATAGGCTAAGGAGTAAAGTTTGGTGGACAGGAATCGATAAAGACGCGGAAAACTTTGTAAAAACGTGCGAGAGCTGCCAAATAGTGCAAAAGACAGCTAATATCTCACCGTTGAAACCAAACGCGCTACCGGATAGTTCGTGGGAATGTTTAGCGATGGATATCCTTGGGCCTTTGCCTTCCGGAGATTTCATATTCGTGATTATTGATTATTACAGTAAGTTTTACGAAATAGAGATAATGCAATCAATTACGTCGGCAGCGATTATTAATAGATTGAAACATATATTTGCGAGATATGGTTATCCGAATAGGTTAATATCTGATAACGGGAAACAATTAGTGAGTGAAGAAATGCAGGAATACATGTCTAGGTGCGGTATTAAACTTATTCATGTAGCGCCGTACTGGCCCCAAGCGAATGGGGAAGTCGAAAGACAAAATCGCAGTCTTCTTAAACGCATAAAGATTGCACAGCTCGAACGAAAAGACTGGAAACAAGAGATATTAGACTATCTACTTATGTATCGCTCATCTCCACAAGCATCGACAGGGGTTTCGCCAGCGGAACTAATGTTCGGTCGAAAAATAAAAACTAAAATGCCAGAATTGCGAGAGATCAAAAATAATCTAGATGAAGCTATTAGAGATAGGGATGCGTGGAAAAAGCTTAAAAGTAAAGAGCGATACGATTTGCGAAACAATGCCAAAGAAAGTGATTTGAAATTAGGTGATACTGTTCTATTAAAAGCGATAAAGCGAGATAAATTAAGTCCGGAGTATGAAAGCGTTAAGTACGAGGTAGTTGATAGAGCCGGTGATAATGTAACGATTAAAAATGCGGATGGAAAGAGGTTTAAACGAAATGTAGCACATGTCAAGAAGTTTAACCGTGCAGGGCCTAGCAAATTTGACGATGATGTTGAAATAATATCGGAGCAAAATGTCAAAGTGAAAACCGAATCGGAGTCGCGGGAGGATTCTGTTGTTGCAACGAAGTCAGAACCAAGTGCTGATCTTAGTGTAGCGCAAAGTAGGCCTGTACGAGACAGAAAGTTACCGAATCACTTAAAGGATTATATAATGGAGTAGGTTTCAAGCAATTGGCAATTGTATTACTTATTACCAAAGACTTTACGTTAAGGCACAACCGTAATATAGATTATAAGGTAAACGTTTATTCTGAGAAAAGGGAGGATGTTACATATGTATAAGCCCTAAAAGGTATGTGAGCTAGTAAGCGTGAGATGGCGTTGCGAGAGTAACGAAAGGCGGCATTAACACACGAGACCGTGAGCAGTAAACACGCGAATAAAGAACGAGTATTCAATTACGTATAGTGTTGTTAATGTGAGTTACCCCGGCCATCCCATATAACAATTATCATCATCATCATCATCATCATTTTCACCGATTAGGTACGCTATCCATAGTTGGTAAGACGTCGCGTGTCTAAAACGAGAATGTATTTTTACTCTTATCATTCCTCGACCGTTTTCTTGAATATCTAAAACGAACGCGTTTTCTTCGTTTCTCTGCATTGAGTCTTGTACGTATGACGGAGCCAATTCAACTTGATAAGTACCAACGGTCAGATCTTTAATGTATTCTAAAGTGAGATGTGGAAAATCTACAACTTGGTTATGATCAAGATCAACCCATTGACCTCTTCTTCTACGTAAATTCTCTACCTTCACTAATGCTTGAACTATATTTGGTTTTTGTGTCCTTTGTAATAATTCTCGAGCTTTTTCTGCAGTTGCATCTTGCATAAGTATAGGATCTCGGTATCTGTTAATTAAAACACCAGCTATGCGATAAAAAGACCCAAGATTTGGCAAATGAGAAGTGTTGATCGGTTGAGCCAAAAACTTAAAAACACTTTTAATATGGCCATTTCTGGCTTCAACGATCCATCTAGTTTTTGTAACTAATCTAGATGCATTTGCTTCTTCAGTAGGGAACTGATTTTGTCCACGTTCAAGTAGCCTAGGCATATGATAACGTATATTTAAGTCTTCGAGCAGTGGAATAGCGTCGCGATATCCGCGGTCTACTATTAAAATATAATTTGGCTGTAACCACAATCTCATGCCATCGATATCTCTCTCGAACTCATTACGCAGAAGTGCCGCATCGTTATTCCAATAATCTGAAAAATATGGTCCCTGTACGTCAACGATATATCCGTTAGGTGCCACGATTAAAACTGGTTTAATTAAGTGATGACCCTTGTGTATGCTGTACGATTGGCGCAGAACACGGAAGTTACTGCTCTTTTCAATTTCATTATATGTGCCGTCGATATATAAAATGGCTTTTTTATCATTTGGATTAGGATTATACAGTATGTTAGCGCAAAATCTGTTACATGTTGTTCAATATAATGCTCTCTATTAATAGCATGAAAACCAATATTTTGTGGAACAAAACGAATCATTAGAGATTTTCTGACAGTATTAATAGACAAACTAATAGCTTGTCTACTTGAGTACCTAAAAATAACTTTTAAGTAATTATCAGACATACCGTGCCTTAATTTGCACAAAAACATTATAAGGTCTTTTTTGCGAACATACCTGTGACCGTTTTCTATAGGTACTGGATCGCAGAAAGAAAATAAATTCAAAAATTGATCTGTAGAAAGCGACGTTAAAACCTGAAAATCGTCTTCATTAATGTCATTTTCATTATCGAATGAACAAGAGTTTGAAGCATTTGCGCGAAGTTCTTGAAGAAATGCTTGCAATTCTTGACCATTGATTACGTAGGCTCTATTGATAGATTGTAAAATAGGCTGAAAGATTTTCAAAAGGAAGCCTCTTTCATCCAGGTGGCGTGGACAAGACCTTACACCATCAGGAATAAATATATTACAATGTACAAATACATTCACTCTGGCTTGCAATGAAAGCCTAAGAATATCATTAGGTGCATTACAAATTAAGCAAGTTTGTCTGTGCGTCTGAGTTAAAACATTCAGTCTGCAGCAGGTAGGGTCGCGATTTAAAATCGCCAGTTCTTCATTAATACTATTATTACAAATATGACATATTCGTGTTTGAGCATCAATGACGTGAGGCGGTCTTCCCCACACAGCACAGGGAGAATCTGAGAACGATCTGAGATTATTGCAAAAGTATATTGCGATAATCTCAGAACAATCGCATACGTACTGCGATATACGAAGTATACTTTCTACGAACGTTCGAATGTCCGGGGTAACTTCTCCCGTAGAATTTCGCAGCGAATGTTCCCATAGAAATCCGCAGCGAATGTCTACAGTTTCATGAAATGATGAAAACGGGAAGGTTTCAGTACATACGCAGCCAGGCGCACGCGCTCACATATAGATTAGGTTTAGGTTAATAATTTCGTAATTTTACTTTATCAAATTGATGTTTTTATTTATTAGTATTTATTATAATATAAATTAATGTTTTTATTAATAATATGTGGTAAATAATTAATAATATGTGTAATACATAAATTAATAATGTGTAATATAATTAATATGTGTAGTATATATGGAGGGGTTACAGCCTACTTACACTATGTAAGTCATTTTTCTTAACCTATTGAGTTGATTGAGTTCATAGATGCAGTTTACACATGCGCAGATATGTTTAAAAAGAAAAGTGATCAAAATTGACTTACATCATCATAGCAGTACATCGTAAGAGAACGGTTTTTCTAATGTGATAAATCGTAACATTCCCAGGGATAAATCAGCTAAAACCTCATTGTACATCAGGTCGAGTTCAGCGAAATAATAATGAAACACAAATCTTATAAAGAAGCGTAACCGATGATAGTGGCAAGTCCGAGTACACTTTATACGTGATAAAATTTTGCTTATGCATTGCGGAAGAAGACTCGTGTATATATATAATATATATATCAGTGCAATACAATATATAATTCAGCTATAAGTCAATACATAAGTCAATGTATATAAGTATATAAGTATATCATAAGTCAAGCTATAAGTCAATGCAGTTGTACGATTGAACTGTATAGACACAATTTACAAAGTTTACGTTTACTCTTTCCAGATTTCAGCATATATGAGATTCACAATGCATTCGTAAAACTCTATTGTATATCATGTAAGCTATAATCAGACATAAGTTACTTTCACTATATTCAATAAACTTCAATATTTTAAAATATACGTTGTCTAATTTCAATCGTTATACAAAAAAGTTAAATAAAGTCAGAATACATCTCATTGCGTCGATATAACTGAATTATTTTTTGCAGCGTCTATTCATCGGCTGAACTAGGATACTTAATATTAAAAATCGCCGTACAATTTCGCATTAAGATTGCACGCGGTAACTTTTCACAACCGCTGCGTTGTGGAAAATCGAGACGAAGTCTTCTAAGATTAAAATATCGAGATGGCTTAAAGTAAATATTTACGTCATCATGAAGATTTCTTCACATGTATAATATACGCGTGTATTTATTGAACTACAAACATTCTTTTTATTAATTGTTGGAATTTATAAACTGCAAAATAAAATAAAATTTATTCTCACGCAAAAGAAGCAATCATTTATTATTATAAAATATTAGCGCTTCAAATAAATGAGGAAATAAATAATATTTTTCCTTTTGTGCAACGCAATTATACATTTTTATATTCATTACTTCACATTAAGCCATTCAGAGTAACGAACTCTTTTAAAAAACAAAGCGAAATATAATCATAGAAATTTACATTTGCAATCAGCAGAATGTTAAGTTGCATACCGTCAATCAATTGTTTAAATGGGACTTCTTTTTACATTTTTGCAGAGTATTAAAAAAAAAACAGAAATATTTACTTGTACATGAAACGCATTGAAAAAACGCATATGAAAAAAATACTAAAATTAGAATTAAGAATATGTTATACGTGAGGTAGAAGAGGCACCTGTTCTCATTTTTGGCAAAATAAAAAATCTTGAAAATAAAAGAAACATTCTTGGCAAAATAAAAAATCTTGAAAATAACATATTCTTAAGCAAGAGATCGTCGGCACCTTCTGTTTTTTATAAGTAACCTATGTCAATGACGTTCTTCGGGTTCTTCATGCTCTTCGATCAGGTTCGTAAGGTTCGTCAGGTTCGTCAGGTTCGTTATTTTGTACCTGATCTCTTTGGTTTCTTCCTCTTTTCTTTTCTCTTTCTCGATCCATGCGTTCTTTGGCATGTGCTAACCATATTTTTATAGGATTAGAAATTTGTTCATCCTTCACAGATGCATGTGCGTTTCTTATCACACCTGTAAAAACAACAAATTTTTATATTAATTCATTATTTATTAGTTAATAAAAGAAATATTTTTATCACAAGTTTGTAATATTATGCGATTGAAATTAGTAAGTATAAAAGTTAATTTTATTTCTCTAATGCACATATATAAATGTGACCAATAGTTGAGAAATATTAATATATCTATATTACACAAAATTTTAGCATATAATAAAAACGGAACAAATGTTTTTTAATATTTTACTTACTTAGAATTACTTGGCACAAGTTCAGTTTTGAAAAATTTCCTTTTTTTTTGGCACCGTGCCAACTGAACAGCACCGCAACTTCATTTGAGACTATTTGTCTCATTAAACATAAACACGAATGTTTAACATCTTGACCTGTTAATCGTGCTAATTGTTTGATCTAGAATAATTTCAAATTATTATTATTATTATACCTATATGTTCCAAACATGAGTAATGAAAAGTGTAGCTGTTTAAATAACTGTTTTTTTTTTTCGAGGTATTCACGGAAACAAAATAGGGGGCAATATTTCTATTATAATTTTTTCAATATTTATACACAAATGTATTAACATATTATGTATATATATATTTATTTTTTACATGTGTATATATTTTTTATATTATTTTTGTAGGCGTTTCTAATTAAACAATATCAATTTAGAATCTGCAATTCTTAAACTGCAATCGTAAACTATTGTCCTTCTTTTAAACATAAACTTTTTAATAAGTAGTTATATATTTACCATTTCATTCCGATAAGATGCATTATTACCAAGTTTTCTTTCCATGGCTTGTAAATCATTTTCGTTTTTCAAAGGTACATCTTGAAAAATGTCAATTTTTTCCTGTTCTTCTTCTGGCTGTACCGTATTAGACACCTTGTCTAAAATATGTTTCTGTCCTTTTTTGAGGTTACTTAATTTTATTTCTATATGCCGGAATGTTTGAACAACATAGCGTTCAAAATCAGATCCTATAACACATTAAAAATATATGAATGTATTTTATTTACATGTGTAGCCTTAATATATGTATAACAGATAACTGTACATTATCAACTACTTGCATACTAACCTCCTTTATAATTTGTGAACCTTGCCTTTGCCAATCTGTTTGGGGGGACATTTTCATTACCTCCTTCATAATTTGTGATCTTTGCCCTTACCAATCTGTTTGGGGGGACATTTTCATTATCCTGCCAATCCTGCCATTCATCAGCATTCGCAGTAGTGCACTGTAATGCGTTTGTAGTGCGTGGTAAATCTAAAACACAAGTGTAACATACGTTATCATTATAATATTTTAAAATAATGTTAACACATTAATCTGAATATGTAATATTTATGAATTTGTAAAATACAAAATTTTTCAAAATAAATACAATAAAGGGCAATAGTAATTATAATTTTTTAAATATTTATTTATACACAAATATATAAACGCGTACACATATAGTTATTATCTCCAGTTATATACGATGAAATACATATCATAAAAAACCATGCAAAATTGATATAAAAACATAGTCCGCTATACTTTAATTAGTAAAAAATAACATTAAAGTGTAGATGAAGTAATCAATAAAACAGTAAAAAGACATTTTAATACGTAGGTACTTTATATTATATTATTTTAATATTTAATGAGGTAAAATTATATACAAAAGTTTTACTTACAAAAGGTGGCAAAATAAAAATAATGGCAAAATATTGGCAAAATATACGGTACAACAAGTATTTGTCAATAAGTGCCTGATGTCTCGGGAAACTCCGGATCCCAAAAACCTTTAAAAAAATATATTATACATAAAACATAAAACATAAAGATAATAAAATAAAATACTATACCTTCTGGTGTATTTGGTCGCTCATATTTGTGTCGATGTCGCGAGCATTGATTCTTCCGTTTTTGTAATTCTTCTTTTGACAATGACAAACTCTTGTAATACTAAAAATCAAATATCATGAATTACTTTTTTATGAGAAAAATACTTATATTAATATTAATATTAATATTTCTTTCTTTTTATTTATATTTATATTAATTTATTTATATTTTTTTATTTAATTAATATATTTTATATAACTATACTGTTAATATTGCATTACTTCTCTGCATTCCCAGCAATCCTGACCGTTTAGCTTTGCTCTGTCAGCTTTACATCGCATGTTAAGCTGCTTTGAAATGTCCTTTCTTTTTGACCATCTGTAAAAATAATGTTTTCATTAGATATATAAAAGCAACTTACACACATTACCACGATTGTTAAGTAATATTTACACATTAAACTTATCCCGTAACATCTTTTTTTTAGGAGGCTTGTTTTCTGTGTCATCCAAATTGAAATTGTCATTTCTATTTGTAGCTTGTTCCGCAGGTAGATAAAAAGTTTCGTCTCCGCAGATAAAATCATTTATATTTCGAATAAGTACTTTATTTTTTTGTACTTTATTTATTAATGATTTATCTTCCTTTTTAACTTTAATCGGTTTTTTAATTTGAATATTAATAACTGCAGTATTCATCAAGGATTTATCATCTTCTATTTGTGTTGAAGTATGTTTAGGTGAAGGACATAATCCAAAATCTATACGTTTTACAGGAATTTTCCTCTTCAGTTTTAAACACTGTTTGATTTTAGACGCAACACTTCTTTGCGTAGGACTAGGATAGATCACATCTTCCGTAATTTTACTATTAAAGTGTGCAAGAGCTGTTTTGTTCACTACTGTTGTAGCACTATTATCAGTAATAGTTGCATTTGCAGTAGCATTTGGTCTATATTGTTTCGGTCTCTTTCTTAGAGAGGATAATATTGATGGACTTTCTGGCTGATTGTTTTCGTCGGTTTTGGGCAAAGATTTATATGCATTCAATGAACTAGTTTCCGTATCGGAATCTAATTCCAATAATGAAATACTAGTACTTTCTTTCACTATAGCGTTATTCATCGCTTCATGCTTTGTTGTCCTTGTCGTACAAGGTGTATTTAACTGCCATTTCAGATGAAAAATGGCTACAAAATTACATATAAATATTAATAATTGATCGATAAATTAAAGAAAGGAGAAGAAAAATGCTTCGAAACATTTGTAGAGTTAAGCGCATCGCAATCATAAAGATATAGACAGATATATACAGATACCGCTATTCCTCTTAATGGCAGATTTTTTAGAACATTTTAAGACGAAAATCCTAATATAAAAATGTCGAGGCTACAATAGTTTTTCCATATATACATATACAGGGTGGACCATTTTAATCCATCCAGTCGAATATCTCGAAAACCAAGCTCGGGAGAGAAAAATGTTTCAGACAAAAGTTGTTTGGTTTCGAGGGGGTCATAAGGTAGTGTCAATGGTTTAACCATGGATGGTCGTTTAAAATCTTTTAATTTCTTAAATGGGAAACCCCTATTTTTCAATGCATATTCTTGTAGCTAATCTCGAGAGCTTTTCAAAACACTATAATAAAGTATTTTTTCATTAAGAACTTTTGAAATTATAAAGCTTGAAAGTTATAGTATTTTGACATAAAATACAAAATATCTTGTAAAACATTAAGTTTTCGGTAATGTTACCTTAATACTTTTATGCACAGATCAGTGAGACAAATCAATTGGTATAAAAAAGGCATAGTTTCTTTAAGAAAAAATATGTAATTTACAATACGCATCTGTACACTTTTTCTTAAAAGCAACTATGCCTTTTTTTCATACAAATTGATTCGTCTTATTATTCTGTGCATAAAAGTATTAAGGTAACATTACCGAAAACTTAATGTTTCACAAGATATTTTGTATTTTATGTCAAAATACTAGAAATTTCAAGCCTTATAATTCCAAAAGTTTTTAATGAAAAAATACTTCATTATAGTGTTTTGAAAAGCTCTCGAGATTAGCTACAAAAATATGCATTAAAAAATAGGGGTTTCCATTTAAGAAATTAAGTCGTTGTCGTTCACGTGAGCTTTAAACGACCATCGATGGTTAAACCAATGACACCATCTTATAGCCCCCTCAAAACCAAACAACTTTTGTCTGAAATATTTTTCTCTCCCGGACTTGGTTTTTGAGATATTCGACTGGATGGATTAAAATGGTCCACCCTGGTACAAGTATATTATATATACAGGGTGCTTTAGAAATAGGTGACCAAACTTTAAGAGTATATTCTATTCATTAAAAGGATGAAAAAAGTCATATAAACATGGGTCCGAAAACGCTTCCTTTTCAAGTTAGAGTATTTACTACATGTATGTTCGAGTTAATGAAAACTGTATAATAGGGAAGCTTAACGTCTCTATCGACAAATATTTTCTAAAAAATAATCACAAAAAACGATGTCCTGCTAAAATAACTTCATTTTGGTCCATTTACTTACCAAAGTTTGTTATAAATAAAGTGTTTATAACTTGGAAAGGAAGCGTTTCTGAACCCATGTTTATATGACTTTTTTTCATTCTTACAGTGAATGTAATATACTTTTAAAGTTTGGCCACCGATTTCTGAAGCACAATGTATATTACACATACAGTAGCGCTCAAAAGTATTTTGTAGATAATGTTTTAGTTCGTAACATTGGCAGGCGGTAAGCAACTTTAGATCAAAGTTGCGTGCCATTATTGTATATGAGTGGCCTTTCTAATGTTACACATTAATTGCTATATACCAGTGAGTTATCTGTTTTACGATTAAATATTGTTTATATGATAGTCTGTAAGTATTTTGTAACTTTGTTTCAATCTATTAACGATATGCTAAATGGCGTATTTACATTTGTGTTTGTGTTTCTATAGCCGTATTACAATGTCAAAATGCAAAGAATACTCCATCGATCTAAGAGAAGCGTGTTAAAAGCGTGTTAAAAACTCTGAAACAAGGCAAGTCACGAACAAGCGTTGCTAAAGATTTCGGCTTATCCCAGCAATTAGTAAGTGTTTGATACTGGAAGGAGAGATCAAGCGCAAGTATTTGCACCCATAGATGTTTTGTAGGGTCAACCACTTGAGGGAAGATTGTTTATACTTCCGCTTGACCTTTCCTTCCGGTACCAAACACTTACTAACTGCTGGGACCAGCCAAAATCTTTAGTAACGCTCGTTTGTGACTTGTCTTGTTTCAAAGCTTTTAACACGGCTTCTCTCAAATCGACGGAGTATTCTTTGCATTTCGACATTGTAATACGGCTATAGAAATACAAACACATATATGAAAATACGCGATTTAACATACCGTTAATAGATTGAAACAAAGTTACAAAATACTTATGATATCATATAAACAATATTTAATCGTAAAACAGATAACTCACCGGTATATAGCAATTAATGTGTAACATTAGAAAGGCTACTCATATACAATAATAGCTCGCAACTTTGATCTAAAGTTGCTTAGCGCTTGTCCATGTTACGAACTAAAATATTATCTACAAAATACTTTCGAGCGCTACTGTACATATGTATACAAATATGCATAATAGATACTCGTGTAAAGAAAGTGGACATTACTTGCATAGATAAAATAAAATTTATATAGAATTTATTTATATACTAACCTCGTTTATAATTTGAACTTGAACTTGTATGTGAGAATGTATCATCATTGTCCTGCCATTCAGCATTGTCAGTAGTGCCTTGTAGTGTCTTTCTATTAGGTTGATGTGAATCTGAAACAAGTAAAACATATGTTATCATTAATATTTCAAAATAATTTCAACACCAACGTGAACATGCAGTATTCACTATTTATATAATTTGTGAAATAAGAAATAAAAAAAAATAAATAAAATTAAAAGCATTTGTAATTATTATTTTTTATATATTTACATAGATACTCGCAAAGAAAGTAGAAGTTATTTGCATAGAAAAAATAGAATTTATATAGAAATTTAATTGTATACTAACCTCGTTTATAATTTGAACCCGAATTTGTATGTGAGACTGTATTATCATTATCCTGCCATTCAGCATTGTCAGTAGTGCCTTGTAGTGCCTTTCTATTAGGTTGATGTGAATCTGAAACAAGTAAAACATATGTTATCATTAATATTTCAAAATAATTTCAACACCAACGTGAATATGCAGTATTTATATAATTTGTAAAATAAGAAATAAAAAAAATAAATAAAATAAAAAGCATTTGTAATTATCATTTTTTATATATTTACATAGATACTCGCAAAGAAAGTAGAAGTTATTTGCATAAAAAAAATAGAATTTATATAGAAATTTATTTGTATACTAACCTCGTTTGTAATTTGAACCCGAACTTGTATGTGAGACTGTATTTTCATTATCCTGCCATTCAGCATTGTCAGTAGTGCCTTGTAGTGCCTTTCTATTAGGTTGATGTGAATCTAAAACAAGTAAAACATATGTTTTCATTAATATTTCAAAATAATTTCAACACCAACGTGAACATGCAGTATTTATATAACTAAACACTACAGACGCGCGCGCTATTTAGCTTTAACATTATGCTATTATTATTACACTATTAACCCTTGATACACACAACTGTCAAAATATACAATGACAGCTGCAAATGAAGTAAGCGCAGCAAGAGAACCAATCGGCATCGCGGAAAAGTGACAACAATACCTACGACATGCCCTTTTTAGAAGAGGATTTGTGAAATAAGAAATAAAAAAAAATAAAATAAAAAGCATTTGTAATTATGATTTTTTATATATTTACATAGATATCTACTCGCAAAAAAAGTAGAAGTTATTTGCATAGAAAAAATAGAATTTATATAGAAATTTATTTGTATACTAACCTCGTTTGTAATTTGAACCCGAACTTGTATGTGAGACTGTATTATCATTATCCTGCCATTCAGCATTATCAGTAGTGCCTTGTAGTGCCTTTCTATTAGGTTGATGTGAATCTGAAACAAGTAAAACATATGTTATCATTAATATTTCAAAATAATTTCAACACCAACGTGAACATGCAGTATTTATATAATTTGTGAAATAAGAAATAAAAAATTTAATAAAATAAAAAGCATTTGTAATTATTATTTTTCATATATTTATACACAAATGTATAAACACGTACAACTTTTATTTGAATATAATCTTGTTTAAGATAGACGAAACAATTTTTATTAAAATAAAAAGTTATTTTGCATTGAAAAATAAATGACGATTCTTTATTCGGAAAACTGTCCAACTCTGCCTGTTAATGCTTTATTGTATTCTTACCTTTATGTGCCTGAGTTATTTTTTTGGTCGATGTCCCTTTATTGATGTCAGTTTGCTTGGATGGAGGTTTTGGAAGGGATAGAGCTATTGAATCGTCACTAGAGGTTGACTCTTGATTGTCGTCATTAGAGCTTGAATTATTTGTTTTAGCAACTCTTATTTTTCGTGTTTTTTTTTAATATTCTCCTCGGTCAGAGCCTGTATTTACATCTGATAACTTCTCGGCCAGCTTTAATGTTGTTCGTGCCGTTGCATAGTCGGCTGAAAAATATATCGTAATAAGCATCACCATTTTACGTAACAGTAAACAAAATAAAAATACATGTGCTACATATAAAAAATGTCACAAAAAAAGTAAAATATATAATATTTATACTCACTACATGCCATAAATACTTTCACAATAGGATGCTCCTCCCAAGTAGAATCAGGTTGTTCCATATCTTTTACTGCCTTGTCATATCTCTTATTAGTTACGTAACAATTGGGCCATTTGGCTCTTTTTAAATCGCTGGTCAACCAAGTCTTGGGTATAATTTGAAGTCCATCCTCGAATTTAACAACAAAAAAGTTCTTTTTTTTCTTCTCGGCCATTCTGTGTGGAAAGAGGATGAAAAGATGGCTGTCAGATTGAACCGCAGGAATGCATCACAGAGAAAACGGCAAACTTCTCATTTGCGTCTGGCAATTTAACATATTTTTTTACAATGTTTTTAAGTGGCCATGATTTTAATTCAGATAAGGAATAAACTGAATAAACATCAAGTAAGGAAGATGAACAGGGAACATTATAGAAATCTTTCTTTTCCAAGAATTCACGACCAATAATGACAGGAACTATCTGTTTTGTGCAGTGAGCCACATTTTCTATACAGACAATTGCGCCACAACTTAAGCCACAACAGCTATCAGCGAGTGTCCCAGCTTTAAATGTCATTTCGTTGAACTTGATAACTTTATATTGTGGATTGTGACAATTTTGTATAAGCGGACCATCGTAATGTAACAACAATAAATTACAATGTTTTGAAGCAGAATGTGACAAAGCAATTGATGTGTCTAAGTTCTTTTGTTTTTCAATACATCTCCGCACAACTTGTTCCAAAGGTTTTTCCGCTTTTCGTAGGTATTTTTTAAGTATCTGCAGATAGTTTTCAAATGAACTCACCGTTTGAACGCACTGAAGTTCTCGAGAGGTCCAAATCTTTTCACATCATCCACAAGATGACTTAAACTGTGAACATTATGTGAGACGTTTTTAACTCCGTACAGTTTTATAAATGTTTCAATAAAGAAACAAATGAGATGTTGCGCATAGCTTAAATGTTCATGTAAATCTTCTGAAGACAAGATCCTTATAATGACGTGTAATGTCATAAAATGTATATATGCATTTTTTTTTAATATAGATTTAAATGCTAACGGACCCGTGTACAATAATATTTGTCTGTATTCTGTGGCTTTCCATAATTTTATACAATCCAATCTTCGTGGTTTTCTTGCAAACTCTAGAGGTATTGATGGCTTTAAATGAGTAATTAAACGTGTGGAAATTTCGTCTGCGGCTCTCTGTGGTAGTCGATATTGTAGTTCTCCATAAAGCCATAAGTTCAATAATTTGCGCATCAATCCCAAAAAAACCAAGTGCATGGGGTCTAACGGAACATTTTTTACAGGTTTGAAATAAGGAATATTTAACAGACTACACGTTGTATTTGGTTTGTGATAACTATCGTCTACCTTTTGTATAAAATCATCATCTGATCTAAGTGGTGCGTCAATTTGTGGAAAACATATCCGATTTCCTACATATTGTCCTTGCGTAGTACACTTTGTACAACTAGAATATCCACAATGTCCTTTGACACATAAAACGAATGATTTAGCTGGCGCATCACAAACTAAAGCTTCAATCCGACATGCTATCTGTCGACCGTTGATGTTAATTCCATTGCCACATATTTCTGTAGCCTCATTGACAAAATCTTTTAAAAAATCATTGATATCCTCTGGTTTTTCATAGCCATGATACAGCCCAATCATAAAAACGTTGTTATATGGAATAACTGATCCAAGTATAGGCAAAAACTGTTGTTGCGATGATTTTGTTAAAGGCAATCCATCAATGTTTATAGCTATTTTTAAGCAATCAATATTCTCTTCTACAAAAGATAATATTTGTCTTATTGGTTCCACTAAACCAAAATGATAATATGATCCTGGTACAACTGTACGGATGTGTTGTTGTCTTGGCGTTTTTAAAAGTGTTCGTGCATCCGAAGAGAGTGTGGAAAAACAAGGATGTTTCTTCAACGTTAGTAGCAATGCTTTGAGAGCGGTATGTTTAATGTTATGTTCTATAGCCCAGACTGCAAGATTGTCTTGAAAATCGCTTACATTTTCTAATGGCAGATCTCTTAATTCATCGCAAGAAACGTTTAAAGATGATTGTTGTGAATCCGACTCTGATTGTCTGTTTGCATTTTCACATTGTACAAATATGTTTGCATTTTCCAGTTGTACAAAACTGACATTATTTTCACATTCTAGATCATTGTCAGTATCTATTGTAGAATTAATTCTGTCATTGTTCAAATCTGTTGTAAATTTACTATTATCACACGACAATGAAGTTCTGTCAAACAAATTTTGACAAATAATATCTGCCTCCTGTGCAGCTATTCTTCTAAGGTGTCGCTTTGATACATACAAGATATCTTTTCTTTGACGTTTTTTATTTATTTCCATGTCAAGTGTTATATCTGTACAATATGAAAAAATTTGATTGCAGACAAAATAGTGTATTCCTACTTGTAATATTATATATTATTTACAAGGTAAGCTAGTAATAGTGGGGTACAAGCAGAAAGGTGTAATAATTCCTTATAAAAAAATAATTTATAAATGTATATTAGGGTGTCATTTTGGAGCAACTTTTTCTTCATTTCACGAATAGCATATATACTTGCAGGAAGGTAAAATAAGATACCTGTTAAAGTTTTAGCCCTTAATATTAATATTAACATGTCGCTTATCGCGATTTTTTATTTTTTATTTAGTAAGATAAAAAAAAGAGCATCGGCAAGCCCCCTGCAAAAAATGCCCGTTTTCGGTACCTCGATTTTTGAAACTTTTTTTATGCCAAATGGTTACTTATGATGACCCAATAATCCCTGCAAAATTTCAAGAGGAGCATACGCCCCGTTTAAGAAATATAGGGGGTCAAAGTTGACCATTTCCAATCAAAAAATATAGCAGCTTCACATTTATACTCCAATAATAATGCCCAAAAAATTCAGCCGAAATAGTTCTTTTAAGATTTTTGGCTGCTGATTACGAATCTGAAGTTAGATTTTAAAAATTCAAAATGGCGGATCCAATATGGCGGACTGATTTTTCTTAAATTCATCAGATTCACTTGAAACTCGTTACTCGGGGGTTTTTAGGGTCGCTGATTACGAATCTGAAGTCAGATTTTAAAAATTCAAAATGGCGGATCCAATATGTCGGACGAATTTTTTTTAAATTTATCGGATTCACTTGAAACTCGTTACTCGGGGGTTTTTAGGGTCGCTGATTACGAATCTGAAGTCAGATTTTAAAAATTCAAAATGGCGGATTTAATATGTCGGACGAATTTTTTTTAAATTCATCGGATTCACTTGAAACTCGTTACTCGGGGGTTTTTAGGGTCGCTGATTACGAATCTGAAGTCAGATTTTAAAAATTCAAAATGGCGAAACCAATATGTCGGACGAATTTTTCTTAAATTCATCGGATTCACTTGAAACTCGTTACTCAGGGGTTTTTGGGGTCGCTGATTACGAAATTAAAGTCAGTTTAGAGAAATTCAAAATGGCGGATCCAATATGGCGGACTAATTTTTCTTAAATTCATCAGATTCACTTGAAACTCGTTATTCGGGGGTTTTGCGGGTCGCTGATCACGAATCTGAAGTCAGATTTTAAAAATTTAAAATGGCGGATCCAATATATCCAACAAAGGCAAGATGTAATAATCCAACCAACGAAGGCAAGATGTAATCGACAATCCAGCCAGCAAAGGCAAGTTGTAATAATCCAACCAACAAAGGCAAGATGTAATGCATAATCCAGCCAGCAAAGGCCAGTTGTAATAATCCAACCAACGAAGGCAAGATGTAATGCATAATCCAGCCAGCAAAGGCAAGTTGTAATAATCCAACCAACGAAGGCAAGATGTAATGCATAATCCAGCCAGCAAAGGCAAGTTGTAATAATCCAACCAACGAAGGCAAGATGTAATGCATAATCCAGCCAGCAAAGGCCAGTTGTAATAATCCAACCAACGAAGGCAAGATGTAATGCATAATCCAGCCAGCAAAGGCCAGTTGTAATAATCCAACCAACGAAGGCAAGATGTAATGCATAATCCAGCCAGCAAAGGCAAGTTGTAATAATCCAACCAACGAAGGCAAGATGTAATAATCCAACCAACGAAGGCAAGATGTAATCGACAATCCAGCCAGCAAAGGCAAGTTGTAATAATCCAACCAACGAAGGCAAGATGTAATGCATAATCCAGCCAGCAAAGGCCAGTTGTAATAATCCAACCAACGAAGGCAAGATGTAATGCATAATCCAGCCAGCAAAGGCAAGTTGTAATAATATAACCAACGAAGGCAAGATGTAATGCATAATCCAGCCAGCAAAAGCAAGTTGTAATAATCCAACCAACGAAGGCAAGATGTAATAATCCAACCAACGAAGGCAAGATGTAATCGACAATCCAGCCAGCAAAGGCAAGTTGTAATAATCCAACCAACGAAGGCAAGATGTAATAATCCAACCAACGAAGGCAAGATGTAATCGACAATCCAGCCAGCAAAGGCAAGTTGTAATAATCCAACCAACGAAGGCAAGATGTAATGCATAATCCAGCCAGCAAAGGCCAGTTGTAATAATCCAACCAACGAAGGCAAGATGTAATGCATAATCCAGCCAGCAAAGGCAAGTTGTAATAATCCAACCAACGAAGGCAAGATGTAATAATCCAACCAACGAAGGCAAGATGTAATCGACAATCCAGCCAGCAAAGGCAAGTTGTAATAATCCAACCAACGAAGGCAAGATGTAATGCATAATCCAGCCAGCAAAGGCGATTACATCTTGCCTTCGTTGGTTGGATTATTACATCTTGCCTTTGTTGGATATATTGGATCCGCCATTTTAAATTTTTAAAATCTGACTTCAGATTCGTGATCAGCGACCCGCAAAACCCCCGAGTAACGAGTTTCAAGTGAATCCGATGAATTTAAGAAAAATTAGTCCGCCATATTGGATCCGCCATTTTGAATTTCTCTAAACTGACTTTAATTTCGTAATCAGCGACCCCAAAAACCCCTGAGTAACGAGTTTCAAGTGAATCCGATGAATTTAAAAAAAATTCGTCCGACATATTGGATCCGCCATTTTGAATTTTTAAAATCTGACTTCAGATTCGTAATCAGCGACCCCAAAAACCCCCGAGTAACGAGTTTCAAGTGAATCTGATGAATTTAAGAAAAATCAATCCGCCATATTGGATCCGCCATTTTGAATTTTTAAAATCTGACCTCAGATTCGTAATCAGCAGCCAAAAATCTTAAAAGAACTATTTTGGCTGAATTTTTTGGGCATTATTATTGGAGTATAAATGTGAAGCTGCTATATTTTTTTATTGGAAATGGTCAACTTTGACCCCCTATATTTCTTAAACGGGGCGTATGCTCCTCTTGAAATTTTGCAGGGATTATTGGGTCATCATAAGTAACTATTTGGCATAAAAAAAGTTTCAAAAATCGAGGTACCGAAAACGGGCATTTTTTGCCGATGCTCTTTTATAACTATCTAACAAACAGTAATACAGCATTACTCCACAAGAGATTTTTGTAGTAAATTTACCGCTCTACAAAAAAGATCTCTTATCATTTTTTGATAAATTTAACCGTTCAAAAGATATTCAAAGTTAAAGTTTGATAAATTTTATAAAACTTGTTTCTGCTTCTTATGAATTTTGTATCATATCGACTATCAAAAATTATAAAATAATCAATACATATTTTTGTAGAAAATTTAACGATCTACAAAAAAGGTCTCATTTTTTTTATAAATATAACCATTTAGACGATATTAAGGTTTACACTTTGAACTTTAAACCTTAATATCGTCTAAATGGTTATATTTATGAAAAAAATATAAGACCTTTTTTGTAAATCGCTATATTTTTTACAAAAATATGTATTAATTATTTTATAATTTTTGATAATCGATATGATACAAAATCTATAAGAAGCAAAAACAAGTTTTATAAAATTTATCAAACTTTAACTTTGAATATCTTTTGAACGGTTGAATTTATGAAAAAAATGATAAGAGATCTTTTTTGTGTAGAGCGGTAAATTTACTACAAAAATCTCTTATGGAGCAATGCTGTATTACCGTTTGTTAGATAACTATAACATTTTTTCTATCTTACTAAATGAAAAATAAAAAATCGCGATAAGCAACCTGTTAATATTAATATTAAGGGCTAAAACTTTAACAGGTATCTTATTTTACCTTCTTGCAAGTATATATGATTCGTGAAATGAAAAAAAAGTTGCTCCAAAATGACACCCTAAAATTAATATAATTTTACATGAACCTACAATTAATATACCTCGTAAACTATTCATTTTTTGATAATCATGTTGATAATCACAAATTTTGAATTGGAACTACTCAAAGTTAAGTTTATTATAAATATTTGTACTATTATAATTTTATTATATGTAATGGTTTTTAAAATGGTCTTATTTTACTTTAACTGTAACTTAACTTTTTACTATGTTTATTTTTTATATAACTTAGCATAATTTACTTATTTTTATAGTCATTAAGTTTAACTTAAAAAACTGACCCCAACCCTTGTTTTTTTTTTTTACATAAATTGATTTATTTCACAATGCAGTGCGTAAAAATATTACGACATGATTATCAAAAAATAAATAGTTTACGAAGTATATTAATTGTAGGTTTATGTAAAATTATATTAATTTTGCAACTACATATTCTCTGAAACAAAACATCTTGCAAAAAATTTATTTGCATATACAATGTATATACAATTATACAATGTATATACAAATAAATTTTTTGCAAGATGTTTTGTTTCAGAGAATATGTATATACAATGTATATAAATACAAATAAATTTTTTTGCAAGATGTTTTGTTTCAGAGAATATGTAGTTGCAAAATTAATATAATTTTACATGAACCTACAATTAATATACTTCGTAAACTATTCATTTTTTGATAATCATGTCTTAATACTTTTACGCACTGCAATGTGAAATAAATCAATTTATGTAAAAAAAAACAAGAGTTGGGATCAGTTTTTTCTTAAGTTAAACTTAATGACTATAACAATAAGTTAGTTATGTTAAGTTACATAAAAAATAAACGTAGTAAAAAGTTAAGTTACAGTTAAAGTAAAATAAGGCAATTTTAAAAACCATTGCATATAATAAAATTATAATAATACAAATATTTATAATAAACTTAACTTTGAGTAGTTCCAATTCAAAATTTGTGATTATCAACATGATTATCAAAAAATGAATAGTTTACGAGGTATATTAATTGTAGGTTCATGTAAAATTATATTAATTTTGCAACTATATATTCTCTGAAACAAAACATCTTGCAAAAAAATTTATTTGTAATACGTTACCAAATATTAAAAAATATCACGTAAATTATACCAACTCAAGTACTAGTAGCTTTAAATATTCTTAACAAAATTATTACATCACAAAAATATTTATATTGCATTACCTATAACTGAACCCATGTAATATGTATTCCTTTTCATATAAAAAAAAACACTTCAGTTTGGAAAGTTGAAAAAATTTAAAATGTGTTTAATAAAGCTTACCTGTCACGTAAATCTTGTCAAGCGTAGAATATTGAACAGCAGTAGGTAGGAAACCCAGCCAGTAGATGATCAAAAATAGCAATTTGGAACTTAGTAAAGTTGACTTCATTCAACAAAGGCACCGTCGAAATACAGTTGGAAAACTTGGAACTTGCGATTCTGAGGAATAAAAACAGTTTTATGTATTGTTATGTTTATAAGACAGAGAATTACAGATATGTTATAAAATAGATGATTGATCCTTTATTCATTTCATATTAAAAAAACGCTATATATGTAAATTGTTTGTATAATTACAAGTATAAGAAAATAAATTGAAATGTTAAAAAAATATATCTATAATTAATTTTTATTTGTCAAAAAATGCAGGCAATGACAAATAAGAAAAAAATTTTGTTAAATAATTCGTGAAATTGTTATGCTGACAATTTAGAAGTTACCGTAGGTTGCGGAATTAACTGATGTATATCACATAAGATATTTAATGCTAAAACGTTTTAATTATTATATAAGTCCAGTGATATAACCGTGAGTCACAACGTTTTCCCTCTTCCACTTGCGCACACAAAGACGCTATGTTTATTCGTGTGACGACTGCGCTGCACGAATAGCCAGAGCGCCTTTCTGTGCGTAAATGGAGGGAGAAAAACACCATGACTCGTAGCTTAAGGTCTTTCTACATAGAGGTTTTAACGCAGTGGCAGTAGGGTACTGGTTTTAAGACGCAAGCCGTAGCGCAATTTCTTGCGGCCAGGCTCGTCTACAATGGCTTCGTAGGTCGTACGGCGTAGCAGATTAACCAATCAGAAATGAGAATTGAGAACGGCGGTTGAATTTGAAAGGCGCTGCTGTCGAGAGGTTTTTACGTCGTCAGTTGCCGAAGTTTACATACGTGAATCACGTGAATACATCGTGAATCGTTCATCGTGTCTGTCTGCATGGTTTTCGCTCGAGTTTATGCGAAAATCGTGGTGCTATAACAGTAAGTATATTCATATATATATTTGTTAAAACGTAAATAGCATCTTATAAAGAGGTTTCTAATTCAAAATAAAATTGGAGCAGAGAGAGGTGTACATGAATCTGAATACAAGTCACATTGTTTGTCGTGTCCGTCTGCATAGTCTTCGCTCGAGTTTATGCGAAAGTCCTCGTGCTATCACTCCATACATATATATATATATATATATATATAAGTAGGTAAGGTAAGAGAGTTCTAACTCGGGGATCTGAGGGGGGGTGAGGGGCGGGGGGAAACCGCGGGCGGAGGGGGGGGCGCGGGTCAAGGGGAGACCGCGGGGAGGGGGAAACCGCGGGGAGTGGGAGGGGAGAACCACGTTTTGGAGCGCCGCGGGGAGGGGGAGGGGGGGAACCGCGTTTTTTGAGCACCGCGGGGAGGGGGAGGGGGGAACCGCGTTTTTCAGCGCCGCGGGGCGAGGGGGTCCGCGTTTTCCGGCGCCGCGGGGCGAGGGGGTCCGCGTTTTCAGGCGCCGCGGGGCGACCGCGTTTTCGCCGCGCCGCAAAGTTCGCGTTCGCGTTTTCCGGCGCCGCAGAGCGACCGCGTTTTCGCCGCGCCGCAGAGTTCGCGTGCAACGGCCGCGCCGGTCCGCGTGACGTCACACGCTTGCGTTATCTCTCTCTCGCCCCGGTCGCGCGCGTCTTCTCGTTCGCGCGCGGTCCCTCCCGGCCCCCGGTCGCCGTTCGCGCGCCCGACTCCCGGCCCCCGTTCGCGTTATTTCTCCCGGCCCCCGGCCCCCGTTCACGCTCACAATCGCGTTTAATTAAATTTATATTATACATAGAAAATTCGCTTACCACCGCGGGATTTGAACTAAAAACCTTTGGCTCTTGAGTCAATCACCTTCAGAATACAGGCCAGTCTCTTAATTTACACCGCGGTATTGCACTCACGCGCTAAACTCAATAATAATATCCAGACTCATAATAATATCCAGAGGTCCATAATAGTTGGAAATCGAGAAACTCCCGGTTCGATCGGAGATCGGCGATTCCGAGTTCGCGACGGATCAGATATCGCGGTACGTCGACTCTCCACAAATCCAATCTGCCACAATTCCTCCCGAACGGTTCGCTGATTTTCACGATCTTGAATTTAGAATTAACCACCGGTTTGCACAACTTTATGTACTCGTCGCTCATGTCACGTTAAAAAATGTTCAATCATAAAATAATAATGAAACTGCGGTGTTGCACTAACGCGTCTAAATCAATTAGACGCTGTATTCTCTACCGCTCATGAAAACGACATCTTCTATTCTTTCCCAGTATATTTGGAACTTGAGAAAATTTCGGTTCGATATAAGTCAATGGAGCGATATTGTTTTGAAGAACAAACGTGTCTCGCGGTGACTTCATTGCACACGTGCAAAACTGCAAATTTTGCAATTTCGCAAAAGTCAATGGACCGATATTGTTTTGAAGAACATGTCGCAACATGTCTCGCGATGATTTTATCGAACACGTGCAAAACTGCAAATTTTGCAATTTTGCATAAGTCAATGGAGCGTTATTGTTTTGAAGAACATGTCGCAACATGTCTCGCGACGATTTTATCGAACACGTGCAAAACTGCAAATTTTGCAAATAGCGCTGATGTACGGCTGCTGAGATGAAATTTGATATGATATGCAAACGATGCATCATTAGTAGAATATAAAATGACGAATCTGGGGGATACGCTTAATAGTCGAGAACTGGAAGTCGTGAGTGCAACAAATGGCGTTAGCAAGAGGATCGCGCAATAACATGGAACAAGAATTTTTGGAGCAATCCACCCTGTTAAATTCGAGAGAAGACTTTGTCGCGTGGGAGCAACGATGCGACGAGTTTATCGAATCGTTGGAAGAACAAAGCCGAATTAAACGGCCACGATTATCGATCGATCAGTCATCGATCGGTCTCAAACAGTCGTTGGTCGCTTGTATCGCGCGACTCGAAGGTTTGAAAGACTCGGTACGTCAACGTTTCGTGCATGGGGGTGCTGGATACAGTGCGAGTGAGACAGGACTCAGATGGCGCGAGATAGATACGGCTTTTGAAAGCCGTATACTGACCGGTGCGGTAATAAATTCCAAACACATCGACCCTCAACAATTTCTCAAAAATGCGGGAGACATTGTACTCGATCGTGTGCGGAACGTCATGCAACAACATGACAATGTAAAAATTAACACAGTGTTTAATGGTGAATTTGTTGCGGGTGACAAACGCGCGAATAAAAGTATCGCAACGAGAAACTATGAACTCTTTCGTGAGTCCGATCTGTGTGAGTGGTACAAGCGACACGTCATCGAGCCTACCTTAGCAAAGTTGGAGGAATTCCAGGAACGTGATAGCGGATGGGCGTTGTCGAGTATACTCAATTTAACGGTAAATGTGAACAAATATAATCCATTGCACGCGGGATGTTTTGTGGAAATACCGCGAGAAATTAAAAAGAAGAAAGCGGTGATAAACGTGCAATCAAGAGACAATGCATGTTTCGCATGGTCAGTGGTGGCTGCTCTGCATCCAGCCCAAAGAAATGCAGAACGCGAATCGTCGTATCCACATTACACGTCGGTACTAAATCTTACGGACATTGAGTTCCCAATGACGTTGAATCAAATTAAAAAATTTGAAAATCACAACAACATCTCCATCAACGTCTACAGCATCGAAAAAAACAAGGAACTTGCAATCTTGCCATTACGGGTTACTGATCGTAAGATGGACAGACACGTAAATCTGCTGTACATGCATGACGACAACGTGGGACATTTTGCGTGGATTAAGAACCTATCCCGCCTCGTGAGCTCGCAAATCAACAAGCACAATGGTCAGAAATACATTTGCGATCGGTAAGTACTTGTAGTTCTTTTAATAATATATAATATTTTGTATATAAAAAAATTTATAATATTTGCGTTTATTTTTTTGCAGATGCTTACACTACTTCTACACGAGCGAGAAATTGGAAGCCCACACCGTCGACTGTCGGGAGATGAACGAATGCGCGATCAAGTTACCGAGCGATAACGACAAGTGGCTGGCCTTTAAAAATCACAGCAGGAAGGAACGAGTTCCGTTTGTCGTATACGCCGACCTGGAATGTACCCTGGAGAAGATGGAAGCGGATCCGGAAACGTCTAGGTACACATATCAGCATCATCGCGTGTTTAGCATAGGGTACTACGTGCGTTGCTCGTACGACGAGTCGTTATCTATGTATCGGTTTCGTCGCGATAAGGATTGCGTCGCGTGGTTCGCCGAGGAGCTAAGACGTTTAGCTCACGACGTCAAAACTATCTTGTCCACTAACGTACCCATGGCAGATTTCACGCGAGACGAGTGGGAAAAGTTTAACAGCGCAACGCACTGTCACGTGTGCGAAAAACCGTTCGAGCCAGACGACGTGCGAGTACGCGACCATTGTCACCTGACCGGCCAATACAGAGGTCCCGCGCATTCTAACTGTAACTTAAATTATAAAGATTCGCATTGCATTCCCATAGTGTTTCATAATTTATCGGGCTATGACGCACATTTTATTATAACTGAAATAGCAACAGCGTACGAGGGACATGTAGATTTACTCCCAATTACAAAAGAAAAATACATTTCGTTTACAAAAAATGTTCAAAGCACCGAAGATAAAGATAAGAAAACTTGCGTCAAATTGCGATTTATCGATTCATACAAGTTTCTCACCGCTAGTCTCGACAAATTGGCATCTTATCTCAGCAAAGATAAACTGCAAATATTGCAACGCGAATTTTGTAAAATATCCGCAGAAAATTTTGATTTGCTGACACGAAAAGGCGTATTTCCCTATGAATACATTGACTGCGTTGAAAAATTGGAGGACTTGTGTTTACCACCGCGCGACTCGTTTTACAGTTCATTGACAGGTGACACCGTATCCGAGAGCGATTACGCGCACGCCGCCAACGTCTGGCAGCGGTTCTCCATTCGAACGCTCGGTGATTACAGCGATTTATATCTCAAAACTGATGTCTTGCTGTTGGCCGATATCTTTGAAAATTTTCGCGATAGCTGCGTCGCGAGTTATGGACTCGATCCCGCGTATTATTATACTCTACCGGGTTTTACGTGGGATGCTATGTTGAAGCATACACACATCAATTTCGAACTGCTTACCGACATTGACATGGTCATGTTTATCGAACGCGGTATACGCGGCGGTTTGAGTCAATGTTCAAACAGATACGCGTTGGCCAACAACAAGTACATGCAGTCGTACGATCCATCGAAACCGTCGTCGTACCTGATGTATTTTGATGTAAATAACTTATACGGCTGGGCAATGTGTCAACCATTGCCATATGCAGATTTTAAATGGGTCGACGACGTAACCAATTTTAATGTTATGGATGTCGCGTTAGATTCCTCGATAGGCTACATACTCGAAGTCGACTTGGAGTATCCACAACATCTTCACGACGCGCACACTGACCTACCGTTTTGTCCGACGCGCGATAAGCCACCCGGTAAGCGGCAGGACAAGCTCCTCGCAACATTATACGATAAGAAACGATATGTAATACATTATCGCAACCTGCAGCAGTGTACTCGTCACGGTCTCCGTATATCAAAGATTCACCGCATACTGAAATTCGCGCAATCTCCATGGCTTCGCGATTATATAGAACTTAATACGAAATTTAGGACATTGGCCAAGAATGATTTCGAAAAAAATTTATACAAATTGATGAACAATGCCGTGTTTGGTAAAACCATGGAGAATGTGCGCAATCACGTTGACGTGCGACTCGTGACTCATTGGGAGGGTAGATACGGCGCGGAGGCAATGATAGCAAAACCAAATTTTCATAGCCGAAGCGTCTTTTCGGAGAATCTAGTAGCAATAGAAATGCGAAAACTCGAGGTGAAGTTCGACAAACCAATCTACGTGGGTATGTGCATCCTCGATATATCCAAGACATGTTTGTACGAATTTCATCACGAGTACATGTTACCGTTGTATCGCGATAAGTGTAAAGTCACGTACACCGATACGGACAGTCTCATTTACCACATCGAGTGCGACGATGTATACGATACCATGAAGCGCCATATTCATAGATTTGACACTAGCGATTATGCAATCGATAATGCGTACGGTATCCCACTCGCCAATAAAAAAGTACCGGGCTTAATGAAAGACGAAAACAGCGGTGCGATAATGATCGAATTCGTCGGGCTTAGAGCAAAGATGTATGCCTTGCGAGTAGATGGTAAAAAAGATACGAAAAAGGCTAAAGGTGTTAAGAATAACGTCGTAGCTAGGTCGATAACGTTCGACGACTACACGCGGTGTCTGCGCGACGAAATTGAAATGTCGCGACAACAGGCTTGCATAAGATCCAAACTACACGAGGTATACACCATATCCGAAACGAAAATAGCTCTAAGTCCGTACGACGATAAGCGCTACATTATACCCGGTTCTACCGAAACGCTGCCATGGGGACATTATAAAATACCATTGTAAATATATTGTAAATACATTTAGAAAAATAAATGACACATTTGTATGTATAATATGTTTTTATATTGTAATAAATTTTTACAATACATTATTCTTGTGTATCCATGAATTGTGTGAATTATCAAATCCTAACCACTTTACATAAACCTCATCCCCCCTTTTGCGCAAAACTTTTTCAACGAGATACACGTCGGGATTAGCAACGCGATGTAACTCGTATTCGTAGAAGCCGCCGGCGATGGGTTTTCCGCAGGAATCTTCCAACAGATACGTCACGGGATTAGTTTTCTGCACTTTGACGATTCTAAACACCTCCGTGGTCCAATTTGGCGTGTATCCTTTCTCGAAGATTGTCTTGAATTTACTCACGCGTACCGAGTCGCCCACTTTGAATCGCGCGGGAGCAGCGATCTTTACGTGGCTGTACACCGTTGCTAGGAGCTTGTCGGCGATCGCGGGGGTAACATCGATGGGTCGCATGCCGATAGTTCGATGCTTTCGCGCGTTGTAATCCGATACGAGACCCGGCAGCGAGTCGATCCATTTGTAATTTCCATTGCGCGTAAACATTTTCCACATGTCGTTCTTGAGCGTGCGATTGAATCGTTCGACGACCGATGCCTTCATTACGGAATAGGTCGAATAGTGATTGATATTATGTTTCTTCAAAAGTTTCTGCACGTTTGCGTTGTAAAATTCTTTTCCCTTGTCAGTCTGCAAATTTTTCGGGCATCTTCCGCCGTCTCGAATTATTTTCGCGATCGCCGCAGTAACCTCGGGTCCGCTCTTGGCCTTGAGCGGTACGGTCCATGCGTGCTTGCTCAGCACGTCGATAACGGTGAGTATGTAGTGGTAGCCTCTGTTGAATCGCGTGTATGGGCGCATCTCGACCACATCCGCCTGCCAGAGATCATCGTATCCCTGCACTATGACGCGTCTTCGAGAAAAATTTCTTCTCGCAGGAGCGTGTAATTCTTCTACCAACCTCCGTTTTTCAGTTGATTGCTTCTTACCAGCCATGACGATGACGCGCAACTGACGCAGATATCAGATGTACGTTCTTATCTATTCGCGATGATTCGCAATTACATCTTGAATCATCTTTTGAAGTTCGTTTAGGGTAATTTGCACGTTACTCTGGAATGTGGCCATCTTTCTCTCGATTTCATCCTGTTGATCTTTCAAAATTTGCACGCTCTGCTGCACGTAACGTTTATTGGCTGCATCGCCATCATCTACAGGCGGCGCTATCCGTCGAATCTTGCGCGATTTCGCGTCAAAGTCGGTGGCGACCATGCAAAGGGCGTTATCGCGCACGTAATTTCTGATTAATCCGCTCCATTGATAGTACGGTTCCGCACCGTCTCTTCCGAGCGATATACCAAACTTGTTGATCGGCATTTCGATGTTGATTGAACGGATCGCTGTCGCACCATTTAATTTATAATAAATCCAGCCTCGCGAAGTTCCTCGATAATCGACAGGATCTCGTTATCGTGACTGGTGTGACCTGCTAGGCGTGACGCTTCGAGCAATCGAAGACGATCTACGAGCTCGTTGGGATCGTCCCAATGAACATAGTCGATCTTGTTGTCGTTTAATGTCATGGCACGCGGTATACCTTTTCCAGCTTTTTTACCCGATATCGACGATGCAATTATATGGTCGATCTTATTGCCTGTCATGGCACGCGGTATACCTTTTCCAGCTTTTTTACCTGAAATCAACGGCCCGATTATATGTGTGTACTTGTATCCCCTGTTGCTATTTATTCGAGCGTGAGCATCATAATTGCGTTTATGAGCACTCGTCATCAACAGAATGCTCTTGTACGCTTGCAAGTCGTCCTCCGTGTAGATATCGTCATCGGGATATTTCTTAAAGATCAACTCGTAAAGACCGCGTGTGCCAGCGTATCGTATGCCGTCGATAATTATGTTGTCCTCGTTGTTCACGTCGAAACGTTTATTACCGAGCATCATTCCATCGTTGGTGAATTTAACACCGTACGCGATGTCTATACCGCTTTCTTCATCGCCGCTCAGAACTGCCCCGATGTACTTTTGGCTCAATGGACCCAATTCATCTCGCAACGTTTCTTGACCCTCAGATGTTTGCAACTTCTGTCGAACGGACTTCACGAGTGGGTCATTCGTGGTTTCGAAAACATCTTCGTTTGCGAGCACTGTGGGTTGTACGGAAGGCGCAGAGGTTATCGGTGGTTCATTCAATGGACCTTTCGATCGTTTCGATTTACGCGGTTGTAAAATTTTGGTTATTTCGCTCAAATTAGATGGCACATTTATCGATCGTTTCAACGTAACCGGAGTTGAAGCCATTACAGAGTCGTTAAACGAGGCGTTTGGTCGTTTTCGTTTGAGCTTTGGCTCTTCGTCTTCCCACGCCGTTTCATTCTCAATCTTTGACACGTCAGATTCTTTGCCAACGGTGTTTTCGGCAATCTGCCTTAGAGGCTCGATGATGGGCTTAAAGTGTCTCTCCAACGCGACATCTTCCTCCATTTTACCAGTTTTCAAGGCGTGATACTTTTTGCGAATTGAATCGCTCGTTTTTGCAATTTGATTTGCTATCCTCTCGCGCTCTCTAATCTCCTCGCTGCTGTCCATGTTGCGATAACGTTGTTCAATCGACGCGTCGACAACAACTAACCGCGTTTCGGTATCGCAAAGTCGTTAAATCCTTTTCTGTATCGGCCATTCGAAATCGCGCTGTCCTTGTCTATCACCACGAATCCATACTTTTGTTGCCAACACGTATGACACAATTTACTGAAATTATCGTAAGACATATCTGTGTTTACGTGATCGTTGTATACGTGTTTCAAATTGGTACCATCCTGTTTAAACAGAATCAATAAATTCGCGTTGTCGCGTATAAGATGCTTCGGTATCTTTGCATACGTCTGACAAAAATAGAAAGAGTCAACATCCGCGTGCCGGCCCATTGCAAAGTATTCTCTTATCGTATCCTGCTTGTCGCACGCCACGTCATCAAAGATAAAAATAGAATTCGGGAGCGCCTCGCTCGGCGGAATGACGTCACTGTTATTCGAGAACGTAAAGTAGCCAATCTCTTCTATCGGTGTTAGTATATTCTCCAAATATCGATATTTCGGTTGTTGCAACGATTTCGAGTACACATACACGTTCTCGAAACGTACACCGTGCGGACTTTCCAGCAAGCTTATCAAGACGTTTGTCTTGCCGCAATTCGACGGGCCGCTGATGATACCGCGTATAGAAATCGGTAGCATGCCTCCATGTTTGCGCACCTCTTTCGTTAACGGTATTTTATCGTCAAAGTTTGTCACTTTGATCGTCCGCGATTGTCGTACGAACTGCATTTTACCTCCCCTCCACAACAAATAAAAAACAATATCGAGAAAGCTGGCCTATTTATAGAGGCGCGTAGAGCTGAGATGCTCAGTCGTTAAAATGTTTTTGCTCGTGTCGGATAACAGCGATATTTACGATTTAACCGCCGAACAGTTAAAGTATATACCAAAGGTCATTCTACTGCGACAGTTTTATAATCACATAGATTATTTGTGGGATAAGCTTCCCGAACATATCAAGGCAGATTCGGAGGTTCAACAATATCGGCGCTGTTTAATACATTATAATTTGCCGTGTCAGCAAACGCACATCGACGGTCCGCCGCCGTTGATAAAAAACTGCGGCGAATGCCGCCGAAGATAGGCCGAGGTTTGTTGAATCGCGCGATAAACGCGCTTCCGATCGAATTACACATCCCCGGCTATCAATTTTGCGGACCGGGAACTCGCTTAGAAACACGATTGGCAAGAGGTGATCGGGGTATTAATCCATTGGACGCAGCGTGTCGCGAGCACGACATAGCCTACTCGCGTAGCAACGATCTCGCAGAACGACACGTGGCAGACAATATACTCGCCGCGGAAGCGCGAAAACGTGTCACCGCGAACGATTCTACTCTCGGAGAGAGAGCTGCCGCTACAGCCGTCTGGGCGGCCATGAAGGCTAAAACGAAACTCGGTATGGGTTTGAAAACGAAGAAAAAGAAGAAGACCAAGCGAATACTTCCGGTAGCGAAACGCGGCGGTATCCTACCGATCCTGCCGTTATTAGGGGTTCTCGGCTCGTTGGTCGGCGGAGCGGCGGGAGTCGCAAAGGCCGTGAATGATAACAAAGCCGCGCGGCGTCAGCTGGAAGAGATGCAACGTCACAATCGCGCCATGGAAGGTCACGGACTTTATCTCGCTCCGTACAAACGCGGACGGGGAGTCTCGAGGAAAAAAAAAACGTCGAAAAGACGCTAAAAATTCCCAAGGGTGTAACTACCAACGTGCAACTGCAACAATTGGCAAAACGTATGCGCATTCCATATTTTAGAGGTATTTTTATGCGCGACTCGTTACCGATCGGCGATATACGTCGAAACGAGAGCGGTATCGTGAATTTGGATAATACTGAGGGACCGGGTACTCACTGGGTGGCGTACGCGAAGAGGGGAGATCGTGCCATATATTTCGACAGTTTTGGCAATCTTCGACCACCAAGAGAATTGGCGCAGTATCTAGAGAACAATGTAATAGAGTACAATCGCACGCCTTATCAGCGATACGATCAGAGCAATTGCGGACAACTGTGTCTGCGTTTTCTACAGTCGGTTGACAATCAATTTAAAGACCGGCGTTACGCTGTTTAATCTCAGTATTCATTCAAACATGTCACTGACATTTACGCTCACCGGCAAGAGCAGCATCCTCGCGGTAAGCTACTTTCCCGCCGTGGATTTGAGCGATGGCGATTACGAGCTCGGTCTGACAGATTTTGAAACCTATCACACGATACCGAATGTAAATTCGTCGAACAATATATTCTACTATGGCGACGACGACAAAGAGATTACCATTCCCGAAGGATCGTACGAACTGCGTGATATAGACATGTATCTGAAACGCGCTCTTTTATGGGACCAACCCAATAATGTCTCGACAAACGAAGATGACCCGCACCCATTGATTATTATTCGAGCCAACAATAATACGATGAAGAGCGAGATCAAATGCGCTTATCGGATAAATTTCACAAAACCGAACAACATTGGATCGCTGCTGGGATTTTCAGCGAATCGCGTGCTAAAGTCGCGACAATGGCACGAATCGAATGTTCCGATAAATATCATCAACGTAAACATCATTCGCATAGAGTGTAACGTGACCGCTGGTGCGTACAGCAACGACAAGTACGTGCATACGATACACGAGTTTTCACCGAGCGTGCCTCCAGGATATAAGATATCGGAAACGCCGGCACAGATCATTTACCTTCCGATCATCGTACGGAGCATTTCGGACTTGACGCTTCGCGTCGTGGATCAGGACGGTCGATTGATTGATTTCCGCGGAGAAGAGATCACCGTTAGACTGCATGTACGAAGACGACGGCGATAACGTGAGATGCTTGTACTGAACGAAGCTGAGCAGGTGCGACAGACGAGAAACAAAAAGACAATCCGATCGCCAAAGAAGAAACTCACTGCGTCGAACGTTGAATTTTTGAAATCATTGGGTTTCGTCGTACGAAATGGCTAATATCTTAAACATTGGAGGTGAACCGATCTTTGACGACAGCATCGTCAAGATTGAGACACACACGTACAATCCGTACGCCAACACAACGTTTGGACATAACGATGAGATAAGAATACCCATACAACAGCAGGATTTATACACGTTGCCGTGTGAAAGCTTTCTCTACGTTGAAGGACGATTGGTAATAAAGAGAAGGAATGATGAGTCTCAGGCAACGCTTGCGAATAATTGCGTGGCGTTCATGTTCGATGAGATTCGATACGAGCTCAACGGCGTGGAGATTGATCGCAACAGAAACGTTGGAATAACCAGTACCATCAAGAACTATGTATCGCTATCGTATAATGATTCTCAACTCATGCGGAATGCTGGCTGGGACGTTGCATCGAGCATACCGGAAGGATACTTCAACTTTTGCGTACCGCTCAAGTTATTGCTAGGCTTTTGCGAAGATTACAAACGCGTCGTTGTTAACGCTCGTCACGAATTAATTTTGATACGAGCGCGTAGCGATAACAATTGCATTGTAGGAAATCCGGCGACAGAGCCGGAAATCGAATTGTTTAAAATACAGTGGCGAATGCCTCACGTCACATTAAACGAGATCAATAAGCTATCCATGCTACGGGTCTTGGAAAGCGGGCGATATCTTAGTGTCAGTTTTCGTTCGTGGGATCTGTACGAGTACCCCATGTTGCAGAGCACGACCAAGCATTCGTGGGCCGTCAAAACGGCGACTCAGCTAGAGAAGCCGCGGTACGTTATCTTTGCGCTGCAGACTGCCCGCAAGAATATCATGTCTCAAAATGTTAGCGTATTCGATGACTGTAACTTGACCAATGTCAAACTTTATCTAAACTCCGAATTTTATCCGTACGACGACATGAATCTGGATTTTACTAAAAATCGATACGCCGTTCTTTTCGATATGTATGCGCGTTTTCGTAAAACTTATTACGGATACGATTCCATCGATACGCTTTGCAGCTTGTATACATTCCTGATGGAAGGACCTTTTGTTGTCATCGATTGCTCGCGACAAAACGAATCTGTCAAGAGCGCCACCGTGGATGTGCGAATAGAATTTGATTGTAAAGAAAATGTACCTGCAAATACTACCGCCTATTGCCTCATCTTGCATGATCGTGTAATCGAATACTGCCCGCTGTCTAATGTAGTGCGCAAACTCATGTAAATTGTAATATCAGCAGATATTGCGATATAAGATACACTGATGTACCGCGATAAGATACAGATTGCTCCATCGTTTCGTCATGATCGTACCGACGTTTGTCGATCTGCAGGGATTCACCGTCGGGATGAAATTTGTCGTGAAAGAGGTGGCGGTTCTGAGAAACGGGACCGTTTTGGCGCATTACATTTTTACATGTCCCATGCCATGGAGTCTCCTCGCGAAATCCGACAAATCATGCGCTTTCTGGTTGATTGCGAATCACCATGGACTACGATGGGAGGACGGAAACGTGCCCTACAGCATGGCGAAACATCTAATTACATCGGCTGTACTTGGAGAGGGCGACGAGACGTCGACTCTTGTGTACGTCAAGGGATGCCAGAAACGAGAATGGCTGGTGGATCTGCTTGAGAATAAAGCGAGAAAAAATCTAAAAATTGAGACTTTGGATGCAGATTACGAAGATATCGAATCTTTAAATAATATAGATGTTACTAATACTGTAAGATGCGAAAAACATGTTAAGAATTGCGCATTACAAAATGTATTAAAAATATTTAACTGGTGGTCGCGACACCAGAAATAATTTTTTGAAATAAACTGTATATGTGTATATAGATGTTTTATTTCCTTTTCCCACATACTTTGTAGTATAATATAGATGTTTTAGCTGTTTAAAAGACGTTTTAGTTGTTTTGAAAGACGTTTTAGTTGTTTTAAAAGACGTTTTAGTTGTTTCTAAAGACGTTTTAGTTGTTTTTAAAGACGTTTTAGTTGTTTTTAAGGACGTTTTAATTGTTTTTAAAGACGTTTTAGTTGTTTCGAAATACGTTTTAGTTGTTTCTAAAGACGTTTTAGTTGTTTTTAAAGACGTTTTAGTTGTTTCTATAGACGTTTTAGTTGTTTCTAAAGACGTTTTAGTTGTTTTTAAAGACGTTTTAGTTGTTTCTAAAGACGTTTTAGTTGTTTTTAAGGACGTTTTAGTTGTTTCGAAATAAGTTTTAGTTGTTTTGAAAGATGTTTTAGTTGTTTTAAAAGACGTTTTAGTTGTTTCAAAATACGTTTTAGTTGTTTCAAAATACGTTTTAGTTGTTTCTAAAGACGTTTTAGTTGTTTTTAAGGACGTTTTAGTTGTTTTTAAAGACGTTTTAGTTGTTTCAAAATACGTTTTACTTGTTTTGAAAGACGTTTTAGTTGTTTTAAAAGACGTTTTAGTTGTTTCAAAATACGTTTTAGTTGTTTCAAAATACGTTTTAGTTGTTTCTAAAGACGTTTTAGTTGTTTTTAAGACGTTTTAGTTGTTTTTAAAGACGTTTTAGTTGTTTTTAAAGATGTTTTAGTTGTTTTCAAAGACGGTTCCCTTGTACACTGTCAACGGTTTAGAATTAGAACTCTCGATCATTAAATGTTTTCTCTCATCTGTCTCATATAAATTATTAAATATTCTTCCTCATATTTCCAATAAAAAGAAATCACTTAAAATGATATAAAAAATAATGTAGCTATAATGGGTGATGGGAACGAGAAGACGCGCGCGAACGGGGGTCGGGAGCGAGAGGGTCCGCGCGCGAACGGGGGCCGGGGGCCGGGAGAAATAACGCGAACGGGGGCCGGGAGTCGGGCGCGCGAACGGCGACCGGGGGCCGGGAGGGACCGCGCGCGAACGAGAAGACGCGCGCGACCGGGGCGAGAGAGAGATAACGCAAGCGTGTGACGTCACGCGGACCGGCGCGGCCGTTGCACGCGAACTCTGCGGCGCGGCGAAAACGCGGTCGCTCTGCGGCGCCGGAAAACGCGAACGCGAACTTTGCGGCGCGGCGAAAACGCGGTCGCCCCGCGGCGCCTGAAAACGCGGACCCCCTCGCCCCGCGGCGCCGGAAAACGCGGACCCCCTCGCCCCGCGGCGCTGAAAAACGCGGTTCCCCCCTCCCCCTCCCCGCGGTGCTCAAAAAACGCGGTTCCCCCCCTCCCCCTCCCCGCGGCGCTCCAAAACGTGGTTCCCCCCTCCCACTCCCCGCGGTTTCCCCTTCCCCGCGGTCTCCCCTTGACCCGCCCCCCCCCTCCGCCCGCGGTTTCCCCCCGCCCCTCACCCCCCCTCAGATCCCCGAGTTAGAACTCTCTTACCTTACCTACTTATATATATATATATATATATTTGTGAAAACGTAAATAGCATTTAATTTAACATAATAATCGGAACAGAGAAAAGTATACACGTGGATCTGTCTGCAAGTCACATCGTTCGTTGTGCTGCTTTCGACAGGTTATCGTCATCAGTTGCTAGAAGTACGTGAATCACGTGAATACATCGTGAATCGTTCATCGTGTCTGTCTGCATGGTCTTCGCTCGAGTTTATGCGAAAATCGTCATGCTATCACAGTAAGTATATATATATTTAACAAATATATATATATATATATATATATATATATATTTGTTAAATTGTAAATAACATATTATAAAGAGGTTTCTAATTCAAAATAAAATCGGAGCAGAGAGAGGTGTACACGTGAATCTGAATACAAGTCACATTGTTCATCGTGTCTGTCTGCATAATCTTCGCTCGAGTTGCTCTATTCTCTATTCTATATCGTCAGTGTGGTATCGTCTTTATTTTCTCATTTTCATCAGTCAGATAATCATGTGGAACGAAGAAGCTGACGTCGCCAACATTGAAGATCATTTCACGGACGAGGATATGTTGACTCAGGCCATTCTAGATCAAACAAGGCAGCTGTCTTCTTTAAGAGCTTTCAATGATTCTATGAATCCTAGCTACCTCTGGAACAGATTTGAGAAAAGCCGGTTTGTTTCTTCTGTATCTTTTGAATTGGAACAATTTGATACTGCTGGAATACGCTTTGCTGAGAAGAAGAAGGAGGAGTGATTCATCGCCGGTGGTGGGTTCGACCGGTAAATCGGATGAGAGACGCTCAAGGTTTCTACTTTAACCTCGTCAGGGAACTTATTGAAACTGATCACGAAAAATTTTTTGGGTTCCGAATGTCGCCTAATCAGTTTCGTCTTTTAATTGACCTCCTTCACCCTCGTCTTAAAAAGCGAAGTAATCGCACACCACTACTAACAGACCTTCGTGTTGCCGTCACATTGCTGTAAATTTTTTATATATGTTTTTTTAACCCTGCTTGTTTCTGTTCAGTCTATTTTAATGTCATCTGTGATAAACTTTGCAGATACTTGGCTCAAGGAGACACAGCCAAACTGAAACATGCTGAATTTAGGATTGGGACATTCACGGTGTACAAAGTCATACACGAAACTTGCAGAAAGATTTGGAACGTACTTTAGCACTTTGTTCTGAAAGTTCCCAGTAAGGAAGATTGGAAGACCATCAGTGATGGTTTCATGACATCCTAGCAATTTCCCAACTGCCTAGGGGCCATTAATGGTAGACATATGAGGGTTCAAGCACCCGGAAATTCGGGATCGAATTACTTCAATTACAAACAGTCCTTCAGTATGGTTATGATGGCAACGTGTGATGCACAGTACAAGTTTACAAGGGTGGATGTCGGACAGTTTGGTAAGTGTTATTTTTTATTGCATTTTCTGTAGCTATAGAATGATAATCGCCAAGTGGAAAGTTTTAGTTTTTTTTAGATTCCATAAGTTATGGCGGCATATGGGCCAACACTGATTTTGCTAACGATTTAGTATCCGGAAATGTGTCCTTGCCTGATCCCAGCCCAGTTCCAGGAAAAGAGATACCCTTCCCTTATGTGTTTTTGGGGGATGAAGCGTTCCCGCTGACAGAGTACATGATGCGACCGTACCCAAAGAGAACACTGACCGATGAAAAGAGAATTTTCAATTATCGTTTGTCCCGAGCACGGCGGGTAATTGAGAACACTTTCGGAATTTTGACTGCGCGATGAAAGATCCTACAGAGACCACTCGCCATGTCGCCTGACAACTGTGAAAATATCTTCAAAGCCCTTCCCTGTCTTCATAATTTCATTATGATGGGTGAAGAAGGAAGAAATTTGAATGACAGAGAATACTGCCCCAGAAACATGATTGATGCGGAAACAGAGGATGGAAACATCACACACGGAGAATGGAGGGACTACTGTTCTCAACACTTTACCAGGCTTGGCCGAGTTGGGGCTAATCGAGCTGGAGATACTGCCAACGGGATGAAAAATTATCTACGAGATTACTTTGTGTCTTCTATTGGAGAGGAACAGACACCTTAGCAATATGCCCGTGCTTTCAGGGGAGATGTCATCAACCCTCCGGAGTAATCAACAATGACCAAATGATCTACAACGTTGAGTTTTATGTAAGATGATATATGAAACTATATTCACACATTTTATCTCTGTCTTATAATAATTGAAAAGATTTGTATAATATTTAGTATAATTAAATTATTAATAATGCAATTTTCTCATTTCAGGTTGGTCTGGACTCAGCAAAGTGTCAATGCAAAGGATCTTGCATACAATGTTGGCTCAACGTTATCTTCCATGCGTTCCACTGATCTCAGTTACATCACATATCAGCATCACATATTAATACGCGTGTAAGGATTAATCGTTGAGGATTCCTCATTAAAAGTGCGCATGTCGAGTTTAAGGGTATAGGTCGAGCGTGTAACAAACTTTCGGATTGGCTTACGTATACCAATTAACGTGTCACCGGATGAGACTTTTTATACTAAATAAAAAAGAGTGACATCGCAAAATATATACGATAGACGAACACACGCGAAGCACGTCAGGGCGGTGGGACGGCACGATCGGGAGAGAGCCGAAGAGAACTTCCGGTCCAGTCGTCAGCCGTTACATCTCACGGATCGTGAGATATCGATCCCTTTGGTCCGTCGAATAAATTTAGAAACGCGGGGATCCCGCCCCTACGAAGCCGTGTACTTCAACGCGTTTCTACATTTATTTGAATTTGAACTTTTAAATTTATTTGAAATTTATTTTTTGGTTCTAATTTCGATTCATCTCTTTCATTTCCTAAAACCAGAGGAATAAGGAACTCGCTGATCGGGATTAGTCCAGTCGTCTGTAGATCAATTCTTTGAAGAATGATTTACGTCAAATAGATTATAGCACCAACGAACGGTATAATCCTTAGTTTTTTTTACAATCGGCGATTTACTTTTAATATCTTATTTCTTGTAATACATATCTCCATGTGCATACGCCATTTTGAGTTGCGACGAAAATCACTGTTGTAATCTGTAGTATATTCTTTTGTACATAATGCTGTGTAAAAGTGGCACAGTAAGATAGCGAGCGAGAGAGAGGATGAATGAATGAGAAAGCGAGAGATTTGTTAACATTTATAAGCGTTAGGACCGATAGCAACGTCGATTAATACCGATTGTGATTGTACATATTTTCTTTTTCTAGGAAAAACACATTTAGAGAACTTCTAATTTGATCGAATATCAATATACCAAAATCGTGAAATTAAATGTAAAGTATCGTTTAGAGTATTTCTGAGAATCTTCTTGGAACGTCCAGGATTGATTGGTATCCAGAATTAATCGGTACTAATTGAGTTTACCACCACGATCTTTAGCTTCCCGGTGGGAAGACAGGCGAAATTGCAGAAGCGAAATCTTGTATGCACACTCTCCTTCAAAAAAGAGCGATATCGCGATTCTTATCAGCGGCGGCGCGTTTCTATATGTTTTCGATGCACATTGATGTCCGAGAAAAACGCAATTTTAAGTTTCAAGACCTCAGATATCTTGGGGATAATCGAAAAGATAATACTGTGGTAGTGAATATCAGCATGTGTGGTGTTTACTTACAATTAGTGTTTGCAATGTATGTTGAATATTATGGTTCTTCCTCATAAGCGAGTGGATTATAATCGTTTTTTCCAGCACATGTGTCAGCCTTATTTTCAATGAATTGTAACCGTTCGTGGTTTAAACGGATAAGAATTATTAAAGTTCTTGCCACAAGATAACATGATTTCGACAAAAAGAGGACTTGAATTGGTTTTCCCCTGTACCTTTCATATGTTAAACATCTTGTTACTAATCTCATCCCTGAATGTAATGCTTATTTTATGCCTACACAGACAAAAAAGAGTATTCTTGATTTGAAATTATCTTTAGTTTCAACATGAAAATCTTGAAATGTGATTATATTGCGTTAAACGATGAAAACTTGCTTGAATAGTCATAGTTCAACCAAGAAAAAAATGCTGAAATTCTTATAAGAAAATTACAGTGCTCTTGCTTATATACGAAACAATCTATAATCTTCTAAGAATTTCAACTTTTTATTTCAACATTTATTTCTTGGTTGACCTCTATAAATGACTTCATTCATTTACTTTTCAGAAACTAAAGATATTTTCAAATCAAGAATATTCTTTTTTTTGCGTGTACAAAACACACTCTTGTTTTTAGATAATACTTTGCGATAATTATTTTCATACAAATTTAGTTTTAGTATTACATTTGTTATTTTTGATAATTTAAAATTATTGTCCAAATAATTACAAAATTCCATCTGTTTAAATCATTTCTAATAATTTTTTTAAATCATATGTAATATTTTAAATGTTTTATGTTTAATAGTAGGTCATTTAGTTATCTTATTTGTTAAACTAAATACGTATGCTTTGAATTATATGAAAAGCATAAATTCAGTCATTAACTTTGTCGATACAAGATGCAACACTTCTCCGTGACTGTGTGCATACGTGTCCCGCCATTGGCAACGGAACGTAAGCCGTGAGAAATGGACTTGGTTCATTTCGCCAGACTACCAATTTTACGACCTACTACACCGAAAAAGCGCTTTCTTGATCTTCTACAGTCTATGCCTAGACGTCTGCTACTGCGTTAATACCAACTTAAAACTGCTTAAAACCTCTATGTGGAATATGTGCGGTTGTATCACTTCGCTTACTACCTCTGTTACGACCTGTTACGCCGAAAAGCGCTTCTCTGAGACGTACTGCTACTGAGTTACTACCAGCTTACAACCTCTATGTAGAACAACCTTTAAATCTACCATCACTGCCTATATCTCTACTTCTTTTGGCATCGAGTATCTTTGCTATACGGTTTTGCAACCGTTAAGGATAACTTGAACCTTTTGATCAAAATAATTATATGACAAGTTGTGCAAAATATTGAAAAATATCACGTAATTTATATGTGTTGAATAAAGCATACCTGTCACGTATAGCTTGTCCAGCGTAGACTATTGAACAGCAGTAGGTAGGAAACTCAGCCAGCAGCTGATCAAAATAATACCAAAATTTAACAAAACGTCGAAATGCACCTCAGGGACTTGGTACTTGCATATGCTGAAAGCAGTTTATGTATTATTGTTAATGTTATAATTATTAATACACAAATCATTACAGATAATGTTTTAAGACAGATGATTCTTTTATTCAATTAATTTATATTAAAAAGTAATACAGATATGAATTATTGTACAATTACAAGAATAAATATTTAATTTATAGATGCTTAAAAAATATAATTAAATTTGTATTTATTGCAAAGTGCAGGCAACGACAAATAGAAAAAGAATTGTATTAAATTACAGTTCGTGAAACTATTCTGCTGACGATTTAGAGGTTAAGGGCGCGGACACGTCAGGAGCGGTTTTGAGCGCGCGGTAAACCGTGCACACACATGCGGCTAGCTTGTCCCGCGCGGAAGAGCCGCCCGAAAGATCCGTTCACACGAGCTGTGTGGACCGCGCGGTTCCGCCGCGATAGACCGTGCACACAAGCGGTTTGGATCGCGCGGTAGACCGTGCATACACAAGCGGCTTGTCCCGCGCGGAAGAGCCGCCCGCAAGATCCGTGAACACGAGCGGTGTAGACCGCGCGCCGCGGTTCCGCCGCGACAGACCGTGCACACAAGCGGTTTGGATCGCGTTGTTCCGCCCGCGGCACAAACCGCTTGTGCGTGGCCGGCGTGGCGTGCACGACTGCACGATCCGTCGCGGCGGGCTCGTGTGCACGGATCTTTCGCGTGGCTCTTGCACGCGGGACAAACCGCTCGTATGTAGACGGTCTACCACGCGGCGAAACCGTGCGGTCCAAACCGCTTGTGTGCCCACATCCTAACCCTACGTTGCGGAAACTGCACATCAAATACATTTAATGCTTTAAACGTTTCAATTATTAAATTGACACTAAATAATATACCTTTTTACTATGCGGCAACCAACGGATAACCTCAAACTTTTCATCAGATCGAATAGTTTTACGAGTTGTATAAAATATTTCAAAATATCACGTAATTTATATACTACAATTGTTTTGCTAACTTTATTAAATATTTTATAAGATGTAAGTTAGAGAACGAAAAAGGATTACCTTTGATATCAATCACGCTGTTTTCTTCATGGATTGCACATTGCAGCATTGCACGTCGACATGTCACGGTTCACGGTACGGCTACCGGAAAAAGATCGGAACAGAAATGACGGATGCAGATGGCGCTGATATACGTACCGTTTTCATGAGTATAATTGAAGATTATACGCACGCGCAAGACACGAGTACGATAGCATTAGAGTCCTAGATAATAGAGAAGCGACATTGAAATCGATAGGTGCGATATATCGATAAACCCGCCATTTTGTTTCTCCATATGGAGAAGACCACGGTCAAAGGAGGTTAGCGTAAAATGACGCGTAAAGTATAGTTTGGAGTAGTTTGGACGCTCATCCATGTATTGGAATTGGCAAAAAGTAAAACGACAAGGAGACAACCTATAAAGATAAAAAAAAATGTAAGGAGGATAAGATGTAAATATTTTTTAAGAATATTCATTATTTTAAATATTTTATTTTTTTTATAGAAAATAATAAATTTATTATTTTGTAGTTACAATGGCAAGAAAATGTGTTGCTTTATCATGCTCAACAACATCAGAGGAAAATATATTTCAATTATTTAAGTTACCGAAGGATCAGCTACTGAGAAAAATATGGAGTAATAAAATTGTACAAGGCACTAAGAGCAATGAAAATTATTATACAATGGAAGAAAAGTATCTTTGTGAGGTATGAATTTTTTTGACAGAGTATTAAATTTTAGTTCACGTTAATCAGCATGGCAGGCTTTGTATTTTAATTTGACTATTATAAGAAACTAAACTTGTCATAATTAATGTAAATGTCCTGTAATGGCATTGAATATGTATGTTCATTAAATGGCTTCGATGGGAGACTATCGTTAAAAACTGAAGGAATTGCTCCGATTTTCAGTTTCCTCTTACCATCTTCTCTAACATGTTCCCAAGAAAACCTGTCAAAATGCTCCTGAAAAAATATGCATGCTATCAGTAAATGACTTCGCTATGTATATGTATATATTTGCTACACTGCAGCTTACAGAGCACACAAACAATGGATCCTTAGGCTCCCAAGTAGATCCATTAATATTCCTAATATTGTTAATCCATCTAGCTTTCTGTCCTTCATTTCTAGGAAAACGATGAAACATAAGAGTTTTGTTGTTTTTGTCTCCTACCTTCCGTCCCTTACTTTTGTAAATATTTGTACACGTATGTATACAGCACTTTATCCTGAAGAGGAAAAAAGAATGTTTCTTATAAAAAAACAATAAAAGTTTAATATTCTTTTCAATAGGTAGAATAATTTATATTTAATAAAGATTCATATACGTGAGAGTACTTACGTCATAATTAATAGGAGAATACGCAGGAAAACGACCGGATAGAGCACGTTCCGCTCGAGAAAGCATAGGCCCACGTAGGCCTTCTCAAACCATATGATCCTCACCGGCTCTCGTACCTCGAATTGCGCGTGCTCATGACTACGTAGTACCGGTCTCGAAATGCACAGCCAAGGCAGCTGCTTGTGCAGCTGCGGCACGATATAGTACAGGAGAAAGCCCAGGCAACTCACGATACTCCACAGTACCGGATTAAGCTCCGGTTGCAGGGCGGTGAACACCGTCGTACGATGAATTCCGAAAGACAGGGTGCCGATCACCGCGCACACGATTAGATCGTTCTTCAGTTTGGCGTTCACTGTCGAGCGTAACTTCTCCGGCAAAGGATCCACCAGCTCAGTATCTGACATTTGCTCGCCCACCTTGATCTTGACGTCTTTCTTCCTGCCGGACGTCTTGCTCTTGGTCTTCTTGTAACTCGCGGCCACGTTATCAGGCTGCGACGACGATGTGTTTTCTATGATTTTGGCTTCCTTCTCCTCCGTGTACCAATGTCTCGCGCTGTCTCACCGGTCTCACGTGCAGCAGGAACGTACATTAAGGTAGCTGTCTCGCTAAGTGCTAGTCATGTGACTGTTTGTAGGTTTTCACGTTCAGAAATATATTTCAGGCAATTTTTGCTAAGGGAAAAATAATTCTATGAATTATGGTGTAAAATTTCATACGTGACAAAGTATGTTACTTTGTCCAAATTCTGTGATTTTTCTCATTTGACTCCGTTTTGATCAGCTGATCATGCGAGTCGTCGAGAAAAGTTACAAGTGAGGTTACATCTCCTTGTCGATTGAATTTTGACAATTACTGAGAAAGGGTTTCTAAATGCATGACAGGGGTGTCAATCACTATCCAATTCGGCTAAGAAAGACGAGCCTCATAACCTGCAACTACAGTAATTAGCTAGCGGCGTTTCCAAGTCTTCCCAACCTCACCTCGACCAAAAAATGTCTGCTCGATTACCGCATTTTCACTAAAATAAACTAAAAAATTAGCAGCGAAATCTCCGGTAAAGTATATATTTTATGGTTACATCGGATTCTTCGAAATCTAATGTACAAAAAGCAATGTTTTTTCTCACTTCATCTAATCGAAAAATGCGAAAATATGTGATTGAAACCGTGATAGAGCCTTCTTTTTCTGGCCGTCTGTATATGAAGTAATGCAAAATTTGTGATTTTCGAGATCGATTTTCTAGAGTAAATAGTCGGTAAGGAGCCACAGAAAAAATCGACTGCAAAGCTGATCATATAATTTGATATAAAATCCGAAATCGAACACTTTATCTAATACATGCCCTGACGAGACAGCTACCTTTAACCTTACTTATTTAACCATAAGCGAGAAACAAAATGGCGCTGGACCACGTGATTTAGTTAGCCAATCAGACCATTCTGTTCAATGTCGCTTCTCTATTATCTAGGACTCTAGATAGCATCTATCAGTACTTCGAGTAAAACCTGAGATTATACGCGCGCGGTAGAAAGGCGTACGTATCGTTTCCCGTACCCTTAGTCAAACCTGAGATCATACGCGCGCGAAAGAAAACCGAATGATACTGTGGGTCCTTGCTCAGTACGCCTAAAAATCGCAATTTCTCTTTTCCGTACGTTATTTTCACCATTCATTTGTGGCATCAATCTTGGTGCGAGCTGCCGGTTACATATGTAACAGGGTAAAACGATCCGAAAACCCATATTAAAAAACAATTTTTTCTTATTTAAAAAATATGTTTAATAATATAATATTAAAATAAATTATGACAGTAACAAACAGCGTTGCATCGGCTCATCTATATAAGGACTTATATGTATATTAGACATAAGGGGACTTACATTAAAAAAGCACCCCGGATGTGAGAGGCAAGGGGACTCACATTAAAAAAGCACCCCGGATGTGAGAGGCAAGGGGACTCACATTAAAAAAGCACCCAGGATGTGAGAGGCAAGGGGACTCACATTAAAAAAGCACCCCGTATGTGAGAGGCAAGGGGACTCACATTAAAAAAGCACCCCGTATGTGAGAGGCAAGGGGACTCACATAAAAAAAGCACCCCAATGGGATGAGAACCCTATCACGTCCACGTCGTTCATCCTGGGTAGCGCTAAGAAGGGATATTTTAAGAGAGTTGTGTGTGTGTGTGTGTGTGTGTGTGTGTGTGTGTGTGTGTGTGTGTGTGTGTGCGCGCGCGCACGCGCGCGCGCGCGCGTTCGTGCGTGCGTATGTGTAATGTGTGTAATATGTGAAGCGAACGAGCGTATGGTACGTATTACGACGCGCGCACACACACGCACACACGCACATCTACACGTTGGCTCACACGACCTTCGCCAAAAGTGCGTGTAACACATAACACAAACACCAGTAGAATGCAAATATTTCGCTAAAACCGAAAAAGAAAAATAGCTCATATCTGAATCTTCCAGAGCTCTAGCGCAAAAACTGTTCATAGGATAAGGTTGGGCCTATGGAAACATTTCTTCAGAATCACTTGAATAACAACATATTCAAATTTCAGACAATTCGACCAGAAGCCAATTTCCGTATGTTTTGTGCGGGGTGTCCTTTAATCATTAAAATTTAAACATTAGTACTTAAGATTTTTGATTGAATAAAAAACAATAAACAATAAACATAATTTAGGAAAGAATGCGACAGGAGTAAAAAAGCAGCGCCAAGTTTTTTTACAAGAAAAATTTATTTATTTTGTTTTAATTAAATATTTTTATTTTGTACTGTTACTTCTTTAATTCTTTGTAATTAAAATGATTCTTTGTAATATTAAAAATTTGTTAAAGAGAATTAAGAAGCTATTATCACTTGGGTTTAGAATAGGAAGACCCTTGAATAGGAATACGAAAATACTTGGGTTTTATAGTTTTATTTCTTTAAAGTAGTTGCATAACAATTATCTTTCAAAGCAATATACATATTCTCTTTACATTTGGCACAATTTAATTTAAAGATTTCACATCTTTTTTTGAAATACATGTCACTTGAGTTAAGTTAGATAATATAATTATGTGAAAAAGATATAAAGCTACCACTTAATTTAGATTTTTGAATTTACAAAATACATTGGGTGTACTTGGCGCTTTTTTTACCTTTTTTGAAAAAGATAATTTGGTACTGATATCACCTATAAAAAGGTAAAAAAAGGCGCCAAGAACACGCGCAATGTATGTTGTAAATCTAAAAATCTTAAATGGTAGTAGCTTTATTTCTTCCTAACAAAATAATTCACAAAATTGCGTTACCTAACTCAACCCAAGTGATATGTATAGTAGCTTTATTTTTCCCTAACAAAATAATTCACAAAATTGCGTTACCTAATTCAACCTAAGTGATACGTATTTCAAAAAAGATGTGAAATCTTTAAATTGCGCCAATTGCAAAGAGAATATACTTTTGAAAAATAATTGTTGTGCAACTACTTTTAAAAAATAAAACAAAATTGTGTTACCTAACTCAACCCAAGTGGTATGTATCTTTGTATTTCTGAGAGTCTTTCTATCAACCCAAGTGGTAGTAGTTTTAATTCACCTTGATAAAATTATAATATTACAAAGAATATTATTTTAATCACAAAGAATTAAAGAGATAACATTATAAAATAAAAATATTTAATTAAAATAAAATAAATAAATTTTTTTTGTAAAAAACTTGGCGCTGCTTTTTTAAGGTTTAGAATCTTTGCACAAGACTTTCGTATGGCAACGTAGTGTAACGAAACGTGGGTCAACGCACATAGCGCATAAATATAAGTGTAAACACATATGTGCAAAAGGAAATAAACAAATCCATCTCTTTATGCATATGCTTATGCACCTATGCAAGTTTGTCTGGGTTGACCTTAAAAAAGCAGCGCCAAGTTTTTTACAAAAAAATTTATTTATTTTATTTTAATTAAATATTTTTATTTTATAATGTTATCTCTTTAATTCTTTGTGATTAAAATAATATTCTTTGTAATATTATAATTTTATCAAGGTGAATTAAAACTACTACCACTTGGGTTGATAGAAAGACTCTCAGAAATACAAAGATACATATTACTTGGGTTGAGTTAGGTAACACAATTTTGTTTTATTTTTTAAAAGTAGTTGCACAACAATTTTTTTTCAAAAGTATATTCTCTTTGCAATTGGCGCAATTTAAAGATTTCACATCTTTTTTGAAATACGTATCACTTAGGTTGAATTAGGTAACGCAATTTTGTGAATTATTTTGTTAGGGGAAAATAAAGCTACTATACATATCACTTGGGTTGAGTTAGGTAACGCAATTTTGTGAATTATTTTGTTAGGAAGAAATAAAGCTACTACCATTTAAGATTTTTAGATTTACAACATACATTGCGCGTGTACTTGGCGCCTTTTTTAACCTTTTTTTGAAAAAGGTAATTTTGTACTGATATCATGCATTTTGTAGTGATAAGCAAATATCGGCAACAAATTTCCATTTTTTATTTTTTAATTATTCACAAATTGACAATAACAACAAATTAAATTTTTATTAAATTTATATAATATATATAAAAAACCTCTTATTTTTTACAAATATACATATATGTGTATTTATATTCGTATTATATAAAGAATCGCTATAACATTAAATATAATAATAGTTATAATATAGAACTATTGTCTTCTATTTTTGAAATTTTTTTAAATATGTATTGATTAAATACGTATTTATTATATTTAATGTTATTCTTGCAATTCTCTATGTTAAGTGGATATAAATACACATATATATCGTATATATACGTATGTATATATAATATTAACATGTTTTTTAAATCATGTTTAACTGCAATAGTTAAATTATTTATATTAAACCAATTAATAATTTTTAAAATAAAAAATTTACCTGACAATGTGACTAATTATTCCTTATCCACTAATTATTAATTTTCAAATAAGTAATAATTTATGTACATACTAAAAACAAATGAAGAATATATAAAACGATACGAAACTGGAAACTACTGGAACAGATTCGGGTCTGGACTAGTTATTTATTGGTTCGGATTTCTTGACTGCTTGAACAGATCGACTGAGAAAAAGTTTATTATAATGGACCGTTTTCCCGAAAATATTACATACATGGATCCAACTTGTATCAAACCTATGAATAATACGTGATTATAATCGATATAATTGTATATATTTATTTTTGTACAGTTATCTTCAAGAAATGACAAGAGGTGATACATCTAATATTTGTAAATAGATTTCTGTTAGATGATCTGATCATGGATTAATATTTTAATCATGGTGGAAGTATACATGGTAAACGCGCAACGCGCATAATGGCGGAATTATGGGCAGAGGACCAATCAGAACTGCCCTACACAAAAAGGCGGAAATTCAAAATGAAATAACTTCATTAAAATAAAAAACAGTTTTGCCAGATTAAAACAATTGTATTAATAAATGTATATATCAAAAACAACGAAATATAATTGAAAATGATAAACTTTTCATAAAATAAATGGAAATTAAAAAAAAATTATAATACATTACAGATTATAATAATACATTACAAATTTTTTTAGTTTTTTGAGTTTTCTTTTTAATTGAATTATTCATTTTTATATCTTTATTTAATTTTCGTAAACGTATATACGTTCGTGTACGTACCAAACATGCAACAACTTCTTTTGGAATACTATTATTTATTTTCACGCATACAATTTGGGTTAATTTGTCAAAAATTTTGTTTTCTTGATTGAAAAAATCTCCGTGAAATAACATGAATTGATTATTCATAATTTCTGCAATTTTTAAAAAGTCTGCAGACGGACGAATACAGTTCCCTCGCGAAATAAACGACAGCCAATCGTTACAGTGTATCGCCGATCGCCGTATTGGTTGCACTACCTAATTGAGGATACTGATGGCGATATCTATGCGCAACGTATCCCGCAATATAAACTAATCCTTGAGATTCAATATCTTCTGCTGCAATATTGGCCTCGAAATCTTTTAATAGATCCCATTCCAGGTCTGTTGCCGAAAAATTCGTTAACTGTGGAGCTATAATTTATGAAAGACACATAATTAAAAATGTAAATAAAATTTAATAATCAACATGATAGTTATTACAACATCATTCAACAACATTTTGTGCCCTAACACAAAACCTGTCATTAAAAGAAATTGCAATTTTTAGCACATTTAATTGAGTTGTCCTCAAAATCCAATATGTTTGCAGAAATGAGTGAAAATGATGTAGCCCTATTCAACCCCGAAAAATCTGATGAAAATATGATTGGATATTTGAATATCCACGATATTTGAACATCCCACAAACTCCTGTTGAATATGAAGAGGTCAGAGAGATCATTCTGAAAATCGACTGAGATGTAATTACTGCCATTATTTATTACATATAAAAACAAAAACCACGGCTGGGTATATTGTGCCCAGTGTATCCGTAGGCCCGTGCACAAGTTAATACCCTTTAGTGGTTAAATAAATTTTTTTTTCCAATACAATGTATGTATATACAAATCTTAATATGTAATTTTATATATATAAATTGGAACTATACAATTATCTTAAAAAAATATATATGTATATACAATATATACATATATGTATATACAAATGTATATATACCTATATATGTATATACAATATATATATGTATACAATTACTCATTAGTTGCTAAAAATAACAAGTATTAAAAAATAAATTTTGACTATTACAAGTACCATCATTAAAGAAGTCCTCATTTTCCTTGTCCTTGTCATTGTTCTCAAGAAATAATGCAGATTCCGAAGCTAATTGGTCATCTTCCATGTTATCAAAAATATTACCGTCAGTTTTAGCATGAAAGTCTTGCAGATCTATTAATGGTTCGTTTCAACGTCCGTTTCCGTGTTCCCTTTTTCAGAAATGGCATGATTGGAATGTTTTCCCAGAACGTACCATTTTAAACGATTTTTAAATTCGATAGGAGATGGATGATCATTGGCTCCTCGCATTGCTCTCAAATACGAAAAAAAGTTTTCGAGAATATCTTGGCATAATCTTTTTTGCAATTATATATTGCGGTTGAAATTTGTCATCAGAGTATTTTTCCTTTAAGTAGGGAAGAAGCTTTTTTAACGATTTGTTTGTTAACAAGATACCTTTCTGAAATGGTAGAAGTCCTCTTTTTTTATCACTCAATTTTGAAGATAAATTACTCATCTCGTCGAGAATTTCGTTTTGCTTGTTTAGCTCAACTCCGTAAGCATGTGTACCGCTATGCTTACCAAATTTACATTGGCTATTTAGGACATCAAACCAATTATTAATTGTCTCCAACATATATGACATTTCTTGCCAATTGTTCTTTGACAAGAAACCTTTTGTGCCGTAATATTCCAAACTTTTAGCTTTTTTAAGTGAAAATACTTGTGCGGCTAACTTATAACGCGTTGTCGCTGAAATCCCTTAGCGTCTAAATGTTCTCTACTCAAATTGAACGCAATTTTCAAATCCTTCGAATTTAATTGCAGTAACTCTTCCAATAGGGATTTATCAAAAATTTCACCGTTGACTATAAAGCCTGAATCTATGAAATTATTTCTTATGCCCGATTTCTTCACCTCTAGATAAGTTCTAGATAATTTTATCCAACAGATATCTCCCACACACAGAATCGGTTTTCTTCACCTCTGTAAAGTTGGTATCCGACGGATAAAGTTATCCTCTACCCGAAGTAGCGGATATCTGGCAGATATTGATTTCTGGCAGATATTGTAACCTAAAAAGTTGCTGTTTTGAGAACGCTTGTGAAAAGACAAACATATAATAATGGATTTGCTCGTGGATCTTATTTTTGAATTTGATGATGATATTGATGATAATGATGAATTTGTCGAAAGAAGACCCTATGTAATAAGAAATAAACCGAACAATTTTCAAGTGTGGGATGACAAAGAATTTTTCGATCGATTTCGTTTGAAAAAGGATACAGTACTTGAATTGTTGCATGCAATTGAAGACCGACTGATAATACTCCGGAACAAGTATGATTCTGTTCGAATAATAAAGTTAATTTATGAGATAATGATGTATTATTACTTAACGAGTAGTTGTTGATTGAAAATTTTTTAATGTAATTATAGGTCAAGATCATTGACACCGATCAATCAGTTGTTGTTAACGTTGAGATTTTATGCTACGGGTAATTTTCTGCGTGCCTGCGGTGATTTTAGTGGAGTAAGCATTAGTAGATACAGCTTCCCGAGTCATCGCGAAAGTATCCATGGCCATAGCTTCGTTATCAGCAACAATGATCAATATGCCTCAATCTAATGTGGAAATTCGTACAACGCAACAGGCATTTTATGATATGTACAAATTTCCAAGGGTAATTGGATGCATCGATGGAACCCATATTAGAATACAATCTCCCGGTGAGTTTATAAAACTATGAAATATAAATTATGAACTGTAACAAAATATATAAACTATGTAAACTGAGAATACTGTATTTACTGTACTTACATTAACTTCACAAAATAATTTTGAATTCTTATTTACTCCTTTTAAGCAATGACATTCATAAGAAATATTTTTAGGAGGTGAACACGCAGAAGAGTTTAGAAATCGAAAAGGATTCTTTTCTCTTAATACCCAAGTTGTTTGCGATCACAATATGAGAATTATTGACGTTGTGGCTAGGTGGCCGGGTTCTGTTCATGATGCTACAATCTTTCAACATAGTCGACTACGCCGAAGATTAGAAGAAGGCGAGTTTCGTCCGGGAATATTACTTGGAGATAGTGGATATCCAATCAAGAAATATCTTCTTACTCCTCTTTTGCATCCAACTACTGCAGCAGAAAATAGTTACAACAGTGCTCACATACGAACGAGGAATATTGTTGAACGGGTATTTGGAGTTTAGAAGCGTCGATTTCCAGTTTTAAGTTTAGGTATGAGAGTTAAAATAATGACTGTGCAAGACATCATCGTAGCTACAGCAGTTCTACACAACATAGCCAGAAATAAAAACGAAGAAGAACCTTCTGCGTATGTAGATTTACCTGACGAGGAAATTGGAAATGGCAACTGGAATCAACGGGAAGTTCAAGTGGGAGATAATAATGTCAGACAAGCACTCATCGATGAGTATTTTTCAAGGTAAATTTAATGCTAAATTTAACGAAAGTATAAAATATTCACACATGTTTTAAACTAAAAATATTTATGTTTTAAACTAAAAATAACTATTTTGTATCTGATCTTTGTTATGTAATATCTTACAAAGCTTCTTTATATATAATCTATTCTACGGAATATCACATCACTTCTTTGACACTTTACAGAAATGTATCACTTTTATTTTTTGTAGATTACGCAACTAGAACCTGCCTAACGGTTATTTCAAGTGGTGCCATATGGTCCATTATTAATTACTGCAAATAAAGAGTATCATGTTAACAAATCTATTATACTACACGAATTGTATATTGTACAAATTATCATGGAAATATACTTACTAATCATCATCAATAATCTCGTCATTCTCGTCATTCTCGTCAATTTCGAACTTCGTGTTGAATTTCTGTAGTGTTTGTCTCTTAATCTGCGCATCCAACTTTAAATTTTCAATTGTCAGTTTCGTAATTTTTGACTTATCTTCTATTTCTTGCACTAATAATTTTTTTTGTAACACCAAGAGTTCGTTTCTCAACTGCAAGTTCTGTTCCGTAATTTGAGGATTTTCAGTAAACGGCTTGGTCCGTTTGTTTTTAAAAATAAACTTAGCATCAGTTCCTACAATGATTAATTATGGTTGTAAATTATTTCTTTTGATATTCTGTGCATGATATTTTATACCTTTTCGTTTATTAATCTCGCGAACAGAATCCACAGCATCAATTTTCTTTTCCATGTGGGGCTTTTCGGTATTCGCCGATTTTTCTTCAAAAACACATTACGTTTAATACTTTTCTTAATATTTCTTAAGAAAGGGGTTCTTAAGGACTCTTTCTAACATCTTGTGAGATTGTCTAAGGCGAGAAATGACAGGCTGAGAATTCTTGAATATTATTTTTAAATAAAAAAATATTTGCATAAAATAACACTTTAGATCACTTCAGCATACTTTAAAAATATTTCGAGCACTATTCTCTTTCCTTGACAGTTAATAAACAACCGTAAAATGAATGTAATACAAGCCTAGCCACGCGCATAAACCTGCATTTGTATTATATTCATTTTATGGCTGTTTATTAACTTTGAAGAGAAAGGAATAATGCTCCGAGTATTTCTGAAGTATGCTGAAGTGATGTGGTGTTATTTTATGCACAAAAATTTTTTTATTTGAAAATTGCATGCAAGAATTCTCAACGTGTCACTTCTCGCCACTGACGTTAGAATCTCACAAGATGTTGGAAAGGGTCCAGGAACCTTAATATTTAAATGATGCAAAATTAAAACAAAATCTTTACCTGAACTTATTAATGGCGCTTTGGGTACTCCCACATTTTCTTTGCCAACATTTTTTGTTCTTTTCAAAAACTGTAAAATATCTTTATAAAGTGTTAAAATAAGATTCATATTGTTTTCCAGATCAATGTTAATACTTTCAATAACTAACCATCATTTTCGTTGTCTACAAACATAATATCTGCATCCGCGATATTAGGTTCTGGTTCTAAAAGAAAATGTAATATTGTTACAAAAAAAATCTGACCACTTACAATTAAACATTTAATAGCATTACAGATTATTAACCATTTTCTTCTGCATCCTGTTGTGTCGTCCACTGTGTTGAACCACTTTGACCTGGCTTTGAAAGAAAATGAGATACTGATAACGTGATATGTTATATGATAATGTTTTTCTTATTTCATTTTTCTGCTATTATAGAGTGTGGTTATTACCTGTATACTGTGAGTCTTTATCAAATCTGGACTGGAGACCCACCATGGTGTTTGGTGTCAATGATAATATTTTTTCCTCACAGGGAGTCAAAGGCACTGGGCACTGACCACTACCAGTTTTCGTTTGTTCGCTTTTGAGCAACGAGCATTTTTTGCGGATATTTTTTTTTTACCGTATCATATTTTGCACGAATTGTTTTTGTGGAGCGAGGAAAATTTCCCGAAACAGCATTAAATTCGTTGCAAATTTTTTCCCAAGCTTCGTTTTTCTTTCCACGTTGTTGCATCGGTTCTTTTATTTTCGACTATATGTTTATATTTTAATGTAATGTCGATTAACAAATCGACCTCAGTCTTTGTAAAATTTGCTCCTCTTTTCTCCATTTGAGCCAGATAATTGTTTTCTTCAAGAAACCGGGCATTAATCGCAAAACACACAATTATAACCTCACCTCAATATTCGCTGACAGAACGGTATATTCGCGGACAATACGGTGTAATTTATAGTAACATTCTAGTACCTTTTGTGTCAAAAGTGTTGCGTATTGACCGGAAGTATAGCATTCGAAGAATAGCTATTCGTTAGATACATAACCAGAGGTTTTAATGAAGAAAACAAATTTTCAGTTATCTAACGGATATCTTTATCTGGAAGATAGCTATTAGGAGGTGTGAAAAAATCGGGCATTAGTAATTTTATAAGGTGAGGTGCGTCGGCAAATACAAATATCTTTAAATCATTATTTGATGGATGTGGGAAAAAACATTGTATTTTTGTGCATTCATCGATTTGAACTTCATTTACTTTTTTTACTGTTGAAATTCCGATATTCAACTCTCTCCAAAGTCCTACATTAGTAGGACCCATGTCGCTTATCGTAGCTATGACTGTATAACCAATTTTATACAATGATTCAATTATTACGAAAAGAATCTTTTTTGTCATAGGTTTTGAAAAATCATAATAAATTGGCTGTTTCCATTTGGAAAACAAACCACGGGCCATTACAACTTGACAAGTTTTGTGAGGTCCGTAAATTTTTTGTTCTCGCACATCTATATCTATTTTATTAGCAATATAAACCTCATCGAAAGTCAGTACAGTTAACTTATCCGCAGTTATTAACTGTTCTCCTTTAATTTGCATTATTTTTAAAACTTCGTAAAGAATTCCAGGGTTAACCTGAAATTCTGAAATCTATCTGCGAAGAGTACTCACACAAGGTAGAGGAATTTTCCGGACCTTGCGTAAATAATTATATGCCCTTGCACTGACAGAGCGAAGAGCGATGGCGGAAGTAATATCTTCAATCGATCAATTTGCCCTATTCTGCGGAGAGACAATTCTCTTTACTTGAGCTGGCGCAAATACAGAGTGGAAAATATTGGTGGCAATTTGTTCTCCACGAATGTTCGCATCTTTTTCCATCCTTCTTATTGTTTGTGTGAGTTGCTCATTTTCTTTTTCTAATGTTTCAGAGCGGAGAATATTGGTGGCAATTTGTTCTTCACGAATATTCGCATCTTCTTCCATCCTTCTTATCGTTTGTGTGAGTTGCTCATTTTCTTTTTCTAATGCTTTAAAACGCTTTGAAAGCACTTCCTCTGGCTTTCTTTTCTCTGTAGCATCTTGTACACTAAAAAATACAGCACATGACGAAATTAATTAAATAAATTTATTTACGACATTCAAAGTAATATTGATATAAATAGATAAGAATCAGCATTAACACTAAAGAGCTAAAGACGATGCATACTTGTGTGTAAGATCAATATTTTCCATTGATACATCTTCCACAGCTTCTGGTTTATTGAATGTGGTATTTTCTGGAATAGACTCGTTTTCAGTTTCCTTGGTTGCACATTCAACAAGCTCAGCATACGTTGGTATTGCGGTACTGTAGTTATTTAAAAAATGTACAAATGTATTAGAAAAATTGATTAAAAACAGAAATAACTTAATTTTCTTTAAAGTTATACCAAAATATATAAGGATATAATTCCATTTAAACCTAGAATCTGTAATGCATCTATAAAATAAAAGAATATTGTGTATATCTATATCTATATCTATAAATGTATTATATCTATAATATTCACTTATTTTTTGGATACATTATGGATGGGAGCTTATCAGATCGGACTCCACCCTGAGAAATTTTTCATTCTTACCGAACTGATTTCTCTGGTCCTGCATTGTTAGTGTTATTTGTATGGATTCTTTTCTGCCTTTCCTTCGGCAACTGAAGCAATTCTGTTGGTATAGATCCTGCCTTCAGTTTACGTTTTAATTTTCCTTTCGTCATTTGTTCCTCAAAGCAATTTGATAAAAAATGCACTTCACATACTCTTTCTAAAAGTAATTTATATAAAAAATATTAAAATATAGCATTACAATATTTACGCAACGAGATATAGTACAGGTTAAAACTGTAATTTCATTACATACCACATTTCATCATACACTCTTTATCCCTCTGGCAAGCCTCCAACCACTTTATTCGTAATTCAGGATCTTTAGGAACCGAGTAAAATTTTATATTTTTCATAAAAAGGACATTTGTCCTATTTTTACAATTTTTTACAAAACAGCTCGGCATTTTTAATAATTTGCGCAATATAACCTATCACTGCTTATAATCACAATCTGTCAAATCTGTGTCTGCCATATTGAATTCTGTGTGATTGGGGCACTTCTGATTGGTTGACCGCTCCCCTCTACTTTTGAACGACTGCGCATCCACCGGATTGCTTCACCTTGATACTTCCACCATGATTTTAATACTGTTTCTGATTGTTATCGGAATGAATTAAAGTATAATTTTGTATCTTCATATTGTAATTATTATATTCAACTCATTAAACTATTCATGTATTTTTATTTTCTCTCCAAATCTTTACGAAAATTTAACTATTTAGTAGAGCTGCATAATCGAGTAAATGAATTAAATATTATCACATAACTGAATGAATTAAAATCACAGTCCTTAAGGGGATCCTAAAGCAAAGCCCGAACTTCCTCGGTATCGGTAATGTCAACATTTCTAATTCTGTTTTCTATATCATATATCTATATCTGTCCTTGTCTAACGAGAGGCATCTGTCCTTGTTTCGATTGCTGCGCCATCTCTCGCTACACGCAATACTGCTGGTCCGGTGTCATCACGTACATACATTACGTTCACGTAATCGTACTTTTCGTTTAACTTTATTGTTTGGAGTCTCAGCCTAATTCTACAAACGGCATGATATTTCTTTATGTCTACTGAATGGACCTGCATCTTCATTTTGTAGCATCAAGTTGTAGAATTTTTTTACGAAGCAAATATTGTTAAAGTGGATATTTTATTATTATTTTATTTACTTATTTTGTTATAAAATCGGTGGTCGTCCACAGAGTAGAGCACATACTTTAATTCTGTGCAAGATTTTTTCAAATCCATAAAGCCAATAAAAAATTAAACGAAAAGTACGATTGTCGGTATTACAGACAGCTTTAGGATCCCCTTAAAAATACAATGAGCTACAATATAATATATATATATAATTATATATATATATGTAGGTCCAGAGGTATGTTCCGGGATTGTTTACGTTTTTGGAAATGTACAGTCCTGGAATATAACGCATATAATGTAATCAGATTCAAAAAACTGTCCCGAAAATTGCCGTAAGACATGAATTTTTTTCAGGACAGTCCTGGAAACTGCCAAATGTCCCAGAATATATCGATGTAAAAAATAAAAGTCCCGGAACATACTTCCGGACCTATATATATATATATATATATAGGTCCGGAAGTATGTTCCGGGACTCTTATTTTTTACAGGACTGTACATTTCAAAAAACGTAAACAGTCCCGGAACATACCTCTGGACCTACATATATATATCTATATATCTATATATATCTACATATATATATATATATATATATATATATATATGTATATATATGTATATATATGTATATATATATATATATATATATATATATATATATATATTGTCACGACTTTTTCACTCCCGGAGCGCTCCGGGGCGTGTGCCGGATCAAAAGGATTGAGGAGAGCGGGATGATAGGCCTCTCCAACGATTCCCTCGCACCTCCGACACTTCGCGAAACGATTTTACCGTTGGGCGCCAGACGCGCAAATGCGCGTCCGCGAAATCGCGAAAGAAAACCGAAACGAGACGCAAAACGAAACGTGCGGATGTGCGAGGAATCGGCTAGCTCGACCGAATCCTAGGGCGGGGGTGATGAAGGGCAGCGCAATATTCGGCGAGGTAACATGAAATCAATAGCTCACTTAATTAACAAAGAAAATAAGGAATTAACATTTATTGTTTAATTGATAACCTTGCGTGAGATTAACAAAACCGAGTTGATTTCTATAGATCGGCCAAAATAGCGAGATCTTACGCCAAGCGTGGGCGTAGCGCAAATAATGTCCCAACGCAACAATAATTGAACGCAACATTATCGAACGAACGCAAGGTGGGATATCGCCAAGGGATCTTAACGCGAAGAATAAGGCACCAGGACGCTCGACGAAACGCGAAATACTAAACTAACGCGAGGAAATACACGGAATTGCCGCGAGTAATAACGAGACGCAATGTAAAATCACCGCAAGCAATACTGTAACGCCGCTCATACTCTAATGCGAATACTACATTAACGTGACTAACCCGTTGACGAGAATAACACGAATCGCATCCTAATGCGAAAAATCGGTCGGCACGAACAATATTCTGCGCGAATAATACGTCAGTATCATCGACATTCCACCGCAGTCGCGATTCTAACATCGATATTCGAACGCAAGTAATTCTCGGACGCGAGTACCTCGATAACATAATTATCATCGGGATGCAGTCACACTAACGCGATTAATGCCGTGGCACAATTAAAAGGACGCAAATAACATAATAACGCAATTCACATCGCGTGTGGATCTAAGTCCCGACCGGGTGGCTTACTACGCACCACGAAATACGCATTCTTGAACGCGAAGGTTCGCGAGAAAAGGGCGTATCCGCGAGATCTACGTCGAGGTTAACGCGTTTCCCGCGATCTCCAGGAGTCTATGATTTTGGTCGCGATCCCACTGCCACGAGACCATTCCGGTGCCCTTCGCTCTCGTTATCGATCACTAATCACGCCTGATCGGCGAATACGCTAATTATCGCGAGAATTCCCGAGCGAGAGCGCGCCCCGGAGAGCGGTGTCGTGGCTTTTACACGAGAGTATTACCGAGGCAACCTCACCGTAGGCCAGTTTCCCTCCTGAGGGTCCTTGCCGCCGTCCCAAGGGTCAAAAGAATCGTCGCCAGAAATCGTGGAGTTCCCGAGGCCCGCGATAGAGACTCGAACGTGAAATATAATATCGCGACTTGAGTAGACGTGCGTACAGCCACGAGGACGATTCAGGAATCATTCCGAAACTCTCGCTCGATGGCGAAATCGATAGCGTAGCCCACCCCGGGCGTACGCGGCCCCGCGAAACTATCGCGCGGACCAATAGGGGATGAGCTCGCAGGCTCGCGGTGTCTCGCCGCACAGGGCCGTTAATCACGGCTTTTCGCAGGACGCTCAACGGCCCTTCGTTCGCGCAGCAATTTTTCCGGGTTTCCTCCCGGCGCAGCGGACGGGACGTGATTGCCTCCGTGTTCCTTCCTTTCGGTCCGGGTATGGTGGCCAACCACCCCGGCATCCGGTCAGTAGAGTGAGGAGGGCAGGCGAGTTGATTTTGCTCCGGCGCGGCGTCCCGGGGCCCTGCCTTCACGGATCCGCCCGTCGTTGTGTTACGCGCCACGCGCGTATCCTCTAGCGCTCCCCTGTGCTCTGCGGCCCGCAAGCATCCTCGAAATCCGCTGGTCGTCGCCAAATTTTCGCTTCCGTCCTTGTCGTCTACTCCGCTACTCCTTGGTCCAATCTCAGGAACTCCTGTTTTTGGCTCGGTGAGGCGCCGCGTAAATAATACAAAATAAAACAGGAATTAATAATAACGCAACGCGATTCGAATAGGCCCCCTGGAGATCTCGCATCGATTCGTTGGACCGTCCTCGGGCATAAAAAGGTCGCGAAACCGTGCCTTGTGACGGCGGCGGGGCGCTGCAACGGTGCAGCGAAACTGCCACGTCACAATATATATATATATATATGCACAAAGCATGTTTTGGGACATCGCTATTTTATTCGTTTAATTTATGCTATATCACTTTACATAGAACGTGCAATAGCAAACTTCGTTTATAGAGCAGAAAGCAAAAAAATATTGAAAAATTTTGTAATCATTGTATACTTTGAACCTTTTTGAACAAAAGCATTGATTGGAGACTGTTCTCAAATAATACAATCAGTATATACAATGTCCTCAAATCATACAATTGACATACCTGACGGAAATGTACTCAAATTAAACATTTTACCCCAAAATCTTAAAACAATTTCTGTCTCCAAAATAAACGTTTTATCCCAATGTCTCCTAAATATAGTTTATACAATTTAAGCACTAATTTCTTTTTTTAAATGCATTTTAAGTCTGTTTCTTTGAAAAAATTATAGAGTGTAAATTATATATATTTTTCCAGGTTTATTAATTTTTAAAATAGTTTTTAGAAATACGTACTTTTAGAAATACGTTATATTTATTTTATTCTCTATAATTTATAGTCATTGTATAATTTGAGACTTTTTGAACAAAGGCATTGATTAGAGACTGTCCTCAAAACAGTCAGTATATAACTGTTTTCAAGTTATACAATCAGTATATACGGAAATGTCCTCAAATTAAACATTTTACTTAACATCCAAAAACCTTAATTTATTTTCCCAAAATAAATGTTTTATCCCAATGCTTTTCAGGTAATTTATGTACAGTTTAAGTCCTAATTCTCTTTGTTGAACGACTTGCTTCAGCCAACATTATTATTTAAAGTTAAAGAAAGTATATGCGTATCTAAATATATGCCAAATATGTATTTCTATGTAATAAATAATTCATATTACATGTACATATATGTATAACATAATTTAAAAAATATAACAAACAAAAAAATGTTAGCGCAAATTTTGAGCATGGGGTTTCGCTATTAGGACCCTGGGACATAAAAAAACTTAAGCAGTGAGACGTAAGCGGTAAGCAATTAACCAATAGTTATCTTGTATTTTCGAGCATTCTTAACTGAGATTGGTCAATTTGCTTACTGCTTAAGTTTTTTTATGTGCCATGGCCCCCAGAATTTAAAAAGTACATAAAGTATACCTGAGAAACATTGGGATAGAACATTTATTTTAGAGACATAAATTGTGTTTTAAGAGAGTGTTAAGTAGAACGTTTAATTTGAAGACATTTCCGTATATACTGATTGTATAATTTAAGAACAGATATATACTGACTATAATTTGAGGACAGTCTCCAATCAATGCCTTAGTTCAAAGTATGTTAAATAACTATAAAATATAGATTTGTGTTTGTGCTAAAAGAATAACATTCGAGAGTAAAATAAATGTGGCGTATTTTTAATAAAACAAAAAATGTATTTTTTAAATTTCTACTAGACACTACAGACGCGCGCTTTGCGCGCGCTATTTAGCTTTAACATTATGCTATTACTGTTACACTATGAACTCCTTGATACACACAACTGTCAAAATATACAATGACAGCTGCAAATGAAGTAAGCGCAGCAAGAGAACCAATCGGCATCGCGGAAAAGCGACAACAATAAATTTCACATCTCCTTTTTAGAAGAGGATTTACATGCATATATTTATAAATTCTCATTATTAAACAAATAGATTAAACCAACATTATTATTTAAAGTTAAGGGAACATATGCACATAAAATAGAAACTTAAAAAATACATTTTTTGTTATTAGAAATATGTTACATTTATTTTACTGTAGAACGTTATACTTTTAGTACAAACACAAATCTATATTTTATCGTCATTGTATACTTTGAGATTTTTCGAACAAAGGCATTGATCGGAGACTGTTCTCAAATTATACAGTCAGTATATACTTGTCCTTAACTTATTCAATCAGTATACACGGAAATGTTCTCAAATTAAACATTCTATTTAAAACTTTTAAAACATATGTCTCGAAAATAAATGTTTTATCCCAATGCTTTTCAGATACAATTTATGTATAGTTTAAGTCCTAATTCTTTTTGTTGAACGACCGTTTTCAAAAAATGGCTCTGGCTGTTATGAATGTTTTATAGTGACAGCTGATTTCGGCGGTTTCAGAGAGGTTAACACCTGTCAATAATACTCATTGTCAGTTTATATCGCTTTGAGTTTCATTCAAAAACCTTGTTTTTACTGTGTTGAATATGTCAAATTTTGTGTTAACTAAAGCAGCATTTGCGGGAGGTTTTAGTTTTCTGCTTTAATTGGAAGGAAAATACAGTTAAAGCGCATCGAATGCTTGTGGAAGTTTATGGTAACAATGCTTTAACTGATAAATCATGTAGGGAATGGTTTCGACGTTTCAAGAATAGTGATTTCAGCGTTGAAGACAAGCCTCGCTCTGGACAGCCAAAAAAATTTGAAGACAAAGAATTGGAGGAATTACTCAATGAAAATCCGAGTCAAACGCAAGAGGCGCTTGCAGAATCACTTGGAGTGACTCAAAAAGCAGTTTCCGTACGATTGAAATCCATGAAAATGATTCAAAGGCAAGGCAATTGGGTGCCTTATGAACTGAAACCGAGAGACGTTGAAAGGCTATTTTTCACTTGCGAGCAGCTGATTCAAAGGCACCAAAGAAAGGGTTTTTGCCTTTGAATCAGCTGCTCGCAAGTAAAAAATCGCCTTTCAACGTCTCTCGGTTTCAGTTCATAAGGCACCCAATTGCCTTGCTTTTAAATAATTCCCATGGATTTCATTTGTACGGAAACTGCTTGTTGAGTCACTCCAAGTGATTCTGCAAGCGCCTCTTGCGTTTGACTCGGATTTTCATTGAGTAATTCCTCCAATTCTTTGTCTTCAAATTTTTTTGGCTGTTCAGAGCAAGGCTTGTCTTCAACGCTGAAATCACCATTCTTGAAACGTCAAAACCATTCCCTACATGATTTATCAGTTAAAGCATTGTTACCATAAACTTCCACAAGCATTCGATGCGCTTCAGCTGTATTTTTTTCCAATTAAAGCAGAAAACTAAACCCTTCCGCAAATGCTGCTTAGTTAACACAAAATTTGACATATTCAACACTGTGCACTCCGCGATCAGGTATCGATTCGCGGGCGCGGTTGGCTGGTACAGCCTTGTAAAAAAAAACACAAGGACTCGGCAGTCAAGGTATTTGGTAAGAGGAATGACTAATAAAAGATGCGGTCTTGTTGGTATCGACAGTTTAATGTGTTACTGTGACGAGGTATCGAGAAGTTCTGAGGCGAGCGGTATTCACAATAGCCATCTAGACGGAAATTGCGAGCGCGCGAGGAGAGGGAAGGTACTTCGACCAATATTTCTCGCCTTGTTTTCATTCCGCGTGTTTATCTGCGAAACCTTGTCGGAACCCGGCGTATTCCCGAGAAAGCCACCGGTTACCCGAATTTCTCTTTCGTTCCTCGGAAACAATCGCGATTCCTAAACATTACCGCCCGCCTCGAATGTTTACATTCGAAACGAGAATTATCGGAATACAGTGAAAACTTAAATCTAAATACATGATAAACTTAAATCTAAATGATGCATTTGCGCTTTATACATATGTACATGTCGATTTGCTGACCGAAGGATGGATCGCATTACGGCCGCGAGCCGCCCGCCTTGCCCGCTTCCGTTTCGGTTTCGACATTGATATCGATCGGCAAGAAACACAGCTTGACAATGGGTCGCTTATATTCTGAGCGTGCGGTTTTGACGGTGACGACGCGCATCAGACCATCATCCCCGGGATGACAGGCGGCAATGCGGCCAAGTTCCCAATGACTTGGGGGGGGGGGGCGAGCGGATTACGCACAAGAACGATCTGACCGACTTTGGCCAGATTCTGGATAACGCGCCACTTCGGGCGTTGTTGGAGCGTGTGCAGGTAGTCGCTCACCCATGACCTCCAAAAACCTTCCGCAATTCTTTGGACAAGTTGCCAACGCGAGGGCCGATTCTCAGCTATGTCGAGCACGCTCGGTTCTGGAGTTGCCACAAGGTTTGCGCCGATCAAAAAATGACCGGGCGTAAGCGCGCTATAATCGTCGAGACTCGACTCGGACGTTGAAGTAATCGGTCGCAAATTTAAACACGCTTCGACTCGGCACAATAGCGTATTCATCTCCTCGTACGTCAAGCGTGTGAGAGCCTACGCATCGCTTTAAGTGATACTTGACGCTACGGACTCCTGCCTCCCATAATCCACCGAAGTGTGGAGCTGCAGGAGGAAGGAAATGCCACGCTATCTGGTCGATTGCCAATCGGTTCAAAAAATTGGGATCGCGCACGGCAGCGTTACAGGCGGCGGCGAGTTCGCGTTCGGCGCCTTGAAATGTAGTACCATTGTCGGAATACATGCTATTGGGAAGTCCGCGCCGAGCTGTACTTAAATCTGGCAAACGCCGCGAGGAAAGCCGCCGAGCTGTAATCGCTTACTAACTCGAGGTGAATCGCTTTGGTTGTCATACAAATGAATAAGGCGATGTAGGCTTTGTGAGCCTTATGGCCACGTCCTTTCGCGGACCGTACTAGTAGAGGCCCCGAACCTCTGCCGCTAAGACGACCACGTTACTATACCGTTTGCAATACAAAACGCGTACCCGGTGGTCGACCTCCGCGTCTCCACGTCACTTGCGAAATCCGCATCGGAATACCCGATTAGTTCCATTATCGAGTCTTTTTCGCGATATTCGATTCCCAAATCCACAGTCTTGACTAGATAGGATATAATTCGTTTTACCACTCGCCAGTGACTTTTGTCGTGATTGTTGAGATACTTGCTTACCGCGTTAACCGCGAACGCTATGTCTGGGCGAGTTACGATGGCGAGAAACATTAGAGAGCCGACTGCTTCGCGGTACGGCACGAGATGCTCGCCTTCTTTCGATTCCGCTGGACACAGGACTACGTGGGGATCCGCCGGCACGGAAACCCCTTTCGCTTGACTCATACCGAATCGCTCGATAACTTTTTTGGCATAAGCGGCTTGATGTACAAATAAGGATTTGTTTTCTCGATCTCTAACTATTTGCATCCCGACAAACATGCTGCACTCGCCCAATGTTATCTCGAACGTCTCACTCAGAACTTTGATTATGCTTCTTACTACTTTCGCCGATTTTGACGCAACAATGCCGTCGTCGACGAACACCGCGAGATACACCTTGAAACCCTCGTGGATTCTGAAAAAGATACATTTATCCGCGTCTGTTTCTTTTAGATTAAACTGTTTCAAAAAACTGGAGAACCTCAGGTTCCAGCAGCGTGGTGCCTGTTTTAATCCGTACAATGATTTCAACAGTTTGCACACCACGCGCGAGTGCCCGCTATCTTTCTCACTTATCTCGAGCCCCTCTGGTACTTCCATACGGATGTCTTTTTCGAGCACTCCGTGTAGGAATGCAGTTCGAACGTCGAACTGCACCGCTTCAAGGTCCTCCTGCGCGATGATGGCCAGCAATACTCGAAGAGAGTCGTACCTCACCACCGGTGAAAAAGTCTCCGAGTAGTCAACTCCCTGTCGTTGCATGAACCCTCGCGCACATAAACTGGCCTTGAACCGCAGCACGCTTTCTTCGTTGTCTCGTATAACTTTAAAGACCCACTTGGAGTCTATGAGTTTTTTCCCAGGAACATGTGAAACGATCTGCCACGTTCCATATTCTTCTGATGAGCTTGAAGCCTGCCTTCTATTGCCTCTCTTTACTGAGAAGCTTCCGGACCGGATATCGCCTCCTGATACGTCGACGGCACGTTGAACTCCACGAGGTTTGCTTGATAGCGCCCAGGCCCATGCAACGTTGCCCGATGTCGCAACGTGCGAGGTAAATCGACTTGTTGTTGCTGCTGATGGTTTCCTTCGACCGCGTTCTTGTCGTTACCGAGTGTTGCCTGCTCTCGCACCTCATTGACGGTGGCCACATCGTCGGCATCTATAAACACATCATTGCCTTCGACAGCTCCGTTACCGTCTGCCTCCTCGTTCTTGTTCTCAGCGTCTTCTTCCTTCTCGGACGACGCCGACGGCAGGAATACCTCGAACTCCGTTGCCGGTACGGTTGAGCTCTCGCCAGTTGCCCGCTCGTTAAATATCACGTGTCTGGAGATAAATACTGATTTAGTCTGTGGATCGTACAACCTATAGTTGGATGATTCGTTGTCGTACCCCACAAGAACTAGTTTCTTTGCTCGAGCTTCAAACTTGGTCGTCTTTTGTTTGGGCACATACACGTAGGCGTCCGAGCCAAACACCCGCATGTGGCCGAGATTCGGTTTCTTCCCGGTCCACTGTTTATACGGCGTTTTGCTTCCGCCCACACACGACCGTCCCGTCCTGTTAAGTGTGTATACAGCCGTTGCCGTTGCTTCCGCCCAGAGTTGGGCAGGCAGTTGCTTCGCTTGCAGCATCGTCTTTGCGCACTCGACGATGGTCCGGTTGTCCCGCTCTGCTCGCCCGTTCTGCTCCGGTGTGTACGGCGCTGTTGTTTCCAGAAAAATCCCCTTCTCCTTCAGGTACCCCTCCATTCTGGCATTTCGATACTCAGTCCCGTTGTCAGTGCGTAGAGTCTTTATCCTACGCCCGAACTTACTTTCCATTAGCCGTTCGAATTCTTTGAATCGCTCAAAGACATCCCCTTTGTGCCGAATGAAAAACACGAACCGGAACGCGGTAGCATCGTCCTTGAAAAGTACATAGTAACGCGCGCCACTCAGTGATTGGACTGGTACCGGACCGCACACGTCACTGTGTATAAACTCGCCCGGCTGAGTTGCGACTCTCGTGCTCTCTTTATTAAACGGTAGCTTGTGTAGTTTTCCGTACTGGCAAGCCTCACAGAAAAAGTCCTCACCGTTCTTTACACTGACTCCGTCTATCGAACCGCACTTAACCAAGTCACACAATGCACGTTTGTGAATGTGGCCGAGTCGCTCGTGCCACACTTTGAGGTCTAACGCCGTCACGTTAACCTCTTTTCTCGCGTTCGGTCTTCGGAAAAACATTCGATATAGGCAGTTCAATTGTCTGACACCTGTCGCCTCGATGGCATTCGCGCGCGATATCTCGACAGTGCCGTTTTCGAATCCGACGCGAAAACCCTTTTTTGTACATACGCCGACCGAGAAAAGATTTTTGGTTACTCTTGGAACGAGAAGCACGTTTTCTATGATTCCGTTCTCCCATTTGCCGTCGACGAGCTTTTCGATCCGAACTTTCCCTATGCCGGTCACTTCACATTCGCCGTCGTCGCCCAACGAGACTTTTTCACCTTTTACCGGCCGCAAATCTTTAAGCCACTCCCGACGACACGTGATATGTTCAGACGCGCCACTGTCAGTGATCCATACGTCTTTTATGTCGGCACTGAGCAATTCCCGAATCTGTTCGACCGACGCTGGGCTCGGCTTGCCTCTCGCGGTTGGCACTTTCCCGCTGTTTTGTCGCGACCCGACCATGAACGCGCATCCGGCACTTGTTTGACTGTTACTGTTATTGTTGTCTCCTTGGCTCTTCTTCTTCGGGCATTGGCTTGCGTAGTGTCCTTTCAACTGACACCTGTAGCATTCGATGTTCACTTTGGATCTTCTCTTTTTCTTCTTGTCGTTGTCTCGAGAATTTCCTTTCGAATTGCACTTCCTCGCAACTGCCAATGCGCCCGCCGAGTCGACCTCATCGTTGAGACTCTGTTCCTCTCTTATCAGCCGCTCTAGCAGATATGAAACCGTTTGCCGCTCGGGATCGACACTGTCCCAAGCCGTCTTGAAAACATTGTATTTCGACGTTAGGCTGGATAGGATTTTTGCTATGGTTGCAGAATCAGAGACCTTCTCGCCGAGATCTATCAGCTGTCTTGCCATGTTCTGCACTGTGGTAACATGGTGTATCACCGAATCCGTCGGATTCATCTTATACGTGTAGAACCTCTGGGTCAGCGTCCCGACGTTAGATGCCGATTTTTGTTCGTGCATCGTGATCAGCTTGTCCCACATGTCTTTCGAGGTACTGCAGATTATTATGCTGTTTACTTGTTCGTCCTCCATTGCCGACGCGATGATCGCCATTGCCTTCGCGTTGTCCTTGATCCACGCCTTCATCATTCCTGCGTTTGCTCCTTCCGCATTGGCCGGTCTCCTTCTTGAGCCGTCTACGACGTCGAAAAGCTCGTTTGCCATCAACACAGCGGTGAGCTGAAATTTCCATACTTGGAAATTTGTGCCGTCAAAGCGCTTGACTGACTTGATCAGACCGTCGTCCGGCATCTTCACTGCGCCGTCCAACGGAGCCGCAAAACAGGACCGAGGGAGTGTAGGCCACCCGACGAGTGTGTCCGCCTAAAAAAATTTGCGAAATTGTCTTTGTGACGTCTTCTGCAAACGATGCTCGCACTGTGCTCCGATTACTCTCGGAACCTGTGACTTGCGTCACGTGCCTTGCTTGATGCTCAAGATGGCCGCTTCGAGACCAAAAACTGCCGTTCCGCACGCTTTCGCCAACTACCGTTTCGCGACCGCGAATCTCCTTGTCTCTCTCACCTCTTCTCCGGCAAAGAAATACTAATCGACTGTCGTATCTGGGCCCATAACCTGTTGCCGCAGATCTTCGAATCGTCGCTTGTACGCCGGAAAAGGAGAGGATTGTTCTGGAGACGAATAAATGTTCTCTCGAGTGTTTGATACTAGAATTTATTCAACGTACGAACGAAAAACGTTACTCTTGAGTGACAGTTTGCTCGCGACTGACTCGCACCGCTCTCGCACGACCCGAGCGATCTCGTTCGATAAGACTCGGATGATCTCGGCCGGCGCAGGGCCGCATTAAATGAAAGGACACCCCTCAACAACTACTTCAACTGTCAATGATGATGATTGACGTGATCAAGGAAGGCCAAGGCCCACACCGGGATGTAGCGCCGAGTTCATCATCAGTGACAGTTGACGTATTTCTACGTTGTTGCTTAAAAAATAAACAAAAAAACTAACACAGTAAACAACTGTGCCGCAAACACGTAGAACTACGTCAACTGTTGCTGTGCCCATACTGTGCAGTAGAAGTAGTTCTACGTGTTTGCGGCACAGTTGTTGCGGAAAATTCTACCTCTGTTTTATATATAATTCTTGAAAATTCGGTTTATTAACAAATGAGTAGTTCGCGCAAAACGTTACAAGAAAAAAATCGGTTACCCATTTTGGAGACTTTATAGACTTTAGAGAAAAAATGAGAATATATAAGCTATCAAATAACAACATATTTATTACTCTACGATTATTATTTTCAAAAATATAACAAAAAAAACAAAAATCGGTAACCCCTTTATTATTAGCAATTTTGCATTTTATTTTAATGCGATATTTCGACGTTTTAGAGCATAAGAAACACATTGGCATCGAAAACTACGCAACCGGTTTAAAAAAAATAGGTATCAAAAAATTAACTCCACTACCGCCATTCCCAGAAAATTCTATCTCTGTTTCATATGTAATTTTTGAAAATTTGGTTTATTAACAAATGAATAGTTCGCGGAAAACGTTGCAAGAAAAAAATCGGTAACCCCTTTGGGAATTTTATAAACTTTAGAGAAAAAATGAGACTATATAAGCTATCAAATGACAACTTATTTATTACTCTACAATTATTATTTTCGAAAATATAACAAAAACAAACAAAAATCGGTAATCCCTTTATTATTAGCAATTTTGCATTTTTGTTAAATGCGATATTTTGACGTTTTAAAATATAAGAAACACATTGGCATAAAAAACTGCGCAACCGGTTAAAAAAAAATCGGTATCAAGAAATTAACCCCACCACCACCATTCCCGGAAAATTCTATCTCTGTTTCATATATAATTCTTGAAAATTCGGTTTATTAACAAATGAGTAGTTCGCGGAAAACGTTGCAAGAAAAAATAAGTAACCCCTTTTAGAGATTTTATAAACTTTAGAGAAAAAAATGAGACTATAGAAGCTATCAAATGACAACTTATTTATTACTCTACGATTATTATTTTCGAAATTATAACAAAAAACTGCACAACCGGTTTAAAAAAAATCGGTATCAAAAAAGTAACCCCACCACCGTCATTTCCGAAAAATTCTACCCCTATTTCATACATAATTCTTTAAAATTCGGTCTATTAACGAATGAGTAGTTCACGGTCAGACAGACAGACAGACATACAGACAGACGTCAGGTTCTTATCATTCTATTTCAAGAAAATCGGGTATAAATAGAGAGTTCGGTCTTATTTTATCATAAATGGGACTTCTTAAGCTTTAAAATGAGATGTCAATGATTACTCTACGATTATTAGTTGCGAAGATCTAAACGTTCAAAATGTGACATATTTTCGTTACATCGTTAAGAAATTTAGCTAAACTTTCTAACGCTACTATATCTAAACGGAAAGAAATAGAGAGTTCGGGCTGGATTTATCATAAATGGGACTTCTTAAGCTTTAAAATGAGATGTCAATGATTACTTTACGATTATTAGTTGCGAAGATCTAAACGTTCAAAGTGTGACATATTTTCGTTACATCGTTAAGAAATTTAGTTAAACTTTCTAACGCTACTATATCTGAACGGAAAGAAATAGAGAGTTCGGGCTGGATTTATAATAAATGGGACTTCTTAAGCTTTAAAATGAGATGTCAATGATTACTCTACGATTATTAGTTGCAAAGATCTAAACGTTCAAAGTGTGACATATTTTCGTTACATCGTTACATCCGTGGATACCCCCCATACCGCGGAGAAAGACGTAGTTCTACGTCAAAAAGAGAAAGAGGGAGAGAAAAGGGAGGAAGAGAGAGAGAGAAAGAGAAAGAGAGAGGGAGAGGAGATATCTCTTACAGTCTTTTCTCTTAATTCTTAAATTTTCAAAGTTTGATTTTATTGTGTAAATTTATACCTACTACGATTATGTAACTACTAACCGGAAATGTTCGTCGCTCCAAAATTCCTGCTGGCGATTCCTGGAGTTGGCAATCTGAATACGTGGGCCTCGCAATCTGTGCCGCTGTCTCTCCTTCGCTGTCCGTAGAGCCTCTCGCATGCACGCTTGGAAATCAGAACGCGTCGGTCTTTGAAAATGTTGGTTATTAGATACAGCCTCTGAAAAATAATTACAATTTGTCATACGTATAAAAATATTGAGAAGAATGCGTAAAGAAATAAAAAAATCTTACCGTATATTGCCATGATAAGACGAGAATTATATAAAGGTCGTTGATGGCTTTTTTCACGACCCCACCAAGTAAATAACGGCGTAACTGAATCTTTCATTGCTTCCTTTAAACACAGATTTACAGCTTCTTTTAGATTGAAACCACCAATATTACGTAAATAACCCACCTATAAAACAAAGTGTGAAATACAGAAAATAAGTGTGTGAAATGTATATAATATCAAAATTTGAAAGAGCGTATAATTTTCTTTTCTACTCACGACGTTAAAGTAGATATTGTTGTCTATAGTTTCAAAAGCATCCATTTCCATACAAGAGGAAATAGGAAGGACGGCTGGCTTCCGCGGTACATTCTGGCGATCCAGTACGCAACTTAAAATCTTTTCTAAGTGCGTATTTATGTTTCTATAAGTGATAAGTGGAACGTAAAAAAAAAGTATTGTGGAGATGTCGGGTATTGATGAATATCGTACATATTATACTTACTTGAGCTGTGCTTCAACATGATCAATACGTTCATGTATTCCCCTGTGAACATTAATTAACATTAACACATAAGACAATATTTTGAATATATTACGAATATATTTCTAAACCTAATACCTTTACAGAATAATTTTACTAGTAGCATTTACATTACAGATATATACAAACTTACCGATTATTCATATTATTTATGTCGTGTAAGTTTGTTGGTCCAGGCTGAGAAGCTCCAGGCTGAGAAGATCCAGGCTGAGAAGATCCAGGCTGAGAAGGTCTAGGGTGAAGAAGTGCAAGTTCCTCAGAAGGATATGAAATTTCCAAAGTTCTCCTACAAATATTCTGTAACTCAGTAAATGTAGATGTATTAGTGTTTTCATTTTCTGCACGCGATGTGTAATTTGATGAAGCTGAATGTGTAGGTACACATGCTGATGCGGTGGATGAAACGGGTGGTGATTGCATGTTTGTGACGAATGAGTGTGGTGTATACGATGGAATGATTGCGGGTGGAAAGTTTATATTGTCTGAAACATTAAATTGATTAATGTTTGTGTTTGTATTGTGTGTGCGCGTATGTGATAATGCATGCTCTGTATGTGGAATAATATTATTATTAAAATTATTTGGATTCTCATCGTGATTCAAAGTTTGTCTGATGTCACCAATATCATCCCGGATTCCTCCTCCTACGGCATTTGTGGATGGTGCATTTGTTTTCTGTCGTTTCGGAGCTTCGTCTGAAGAGGAGGTGGTAATATAGCGCGCCGGCTTGGAAACTATCCGCTTTGTCCTATCCATTTATATCCGTAAGAAATGTGTATGTTTACAATTAATATAAATGTACAAATAATTAGTAATAAAATATTTTGAAACATAAATATGAATCGATTTTTATCATTATTATTATATACACCGCAATATTGATGATATGACTGATAAGTAACAATAGTTAGTAACATTATATAAATGTAAAATTTTAAAAATGTAATTCTTACCTTTGTGTTGTATTATATCCGTACAAAATTACCTTTTTAAAAAAAAAGGTAAAAAAGGCGCCAAGTACACGCATAGTAGTGTATATGTTGTTACCTCAAAAAAAGAGAAAGTGGTAGTATTATACCTCAAAAAAATATAAGTAACAAGTGATAGACATAATCTTTATATCTCAAAATATCTCGAAAAAATCTAAGCAGTAATATCTTTATTTCCGAAAAATTATAACCCAAGTGATACACATCACAAAATTATGTTACCTTATCAAAAAGAAGAGTCGCGCTTCAAGTGATCTATTACAATTACAAAAAAGAAATGATATCTGTTTAAATTACAGCGCCAATTACAGAGAGAACATATATATTGCCTCAAAAAATAATTGTTGCACTACTTTGAAAAATCTTTACATTGTGTAAATTAAAAAAGAATGTATGATAACAATTTTATAAGATTAAAAAATTTTATTTAAATTTCACAAGGAAATACAAGATATTTAAATACAAAGTTTACATGTGTATTTTTTAGTGGTCGCAAAGAATTACAGAGGTAACAGTACAAAATAAAAATATTTTATTAAAATATTTAATCCAACGAGGGAATACAATTTGTATTTAAATACAAAGTTTATATATGTATTTTTCAATAGAATAAAAGATTTAATCACAAAGAATTACAGAGATACAGTACAAAATTAAAATATTTTATTAAAATACATAAATTGTAAAAATACTTGGCGCTGCTAGACCTCGAAATTTTTAATAAATAAATAAACTTATCCTATACTTAATTATAAGCCGCATTATTCGCCGTCGTCACGCACACCTATATCACTCGCTCGCACATACACACCACGCTGATAATCATTTTGTTACTCTCGTCGCATTCTTCTCTGAATTATTTTTATTTATTGTTGTCCTTATTTATTAAAAATTTCGAGGTCTAGCAGCGCCAAGTATTTTTACAAGAAAAATTTATGTATTTTAATAAAATATTTTAATTTTGTACTGTTACCTCTGTAATTCTTTGTGATTAAATCTTTTATTCTATTGAAAAATACATATATAAACTTTGTATTTAAATACAAATTGTATTCCCTCGTTGGATTAAATATTTTAATAAAATATTTTTATTTTGTACTGTTACCTCTGTAATTCTTTGCGACCACTAAAAAATACACATGTAAACTTTGTATTTAAATATCTTGTATTTCCTTGTGAAATTTAAATAAAATTTTTTAATCTTATAAAATTGTTATCATACATTCTTTTTTAATTTACACAATGTAAAGATTTTTCAAAGTAGTGCAACAATTATTTTTTGAGGCAATATATATGTTCTCTCTGTAATTGGCGCTGTAATTTAAACAGATATCATTTCTTTTTTGTAATTGTAATAGATCACTTGAAGCGCGACTCTTCTTTTTGATAAGGTAACATAATTTTGTGATGTGTATCACTTGGGTTATAATTTTTTCGGAAATAAAGATACTTACTGCTTAGATTTTTTCGAGATATTTTGAGATATAAAGATTATGTCTATCACTTGTTACTTATATTTTTTCGAGGT
>JASTWP010000643.1:0-122884 GCA_030770255.1 Temnothorax ravouxi
ATTTATTGACATTTTCACGAGTCTATATTAAAATTTTTTAACTTTTGGGTGGCACTTTGAAGGGCTGTAACTTTTGAAATATTGGTTGTAGCGCTATAAAATCATCTTTCCGGAACTACCATAAATTTTTTAAAAAATGGGGTAGTGCTGTGAAGTTAGCTCCCCCCCCCATTGTTAAAATGGTGTTTTTGTCACTTTAAATGACGGAACTCTTTCTAAAATCTAAAGAGAACTCGAATCTAGAACTATATTTTGCTGGGGCATCCAGAACTTTAATAAATTTTTTCGAATTTTGAAAAAGGGAGGCCAACTTTACAGACGTCAATAATTAATCGTTAAAATAAATTACTATCAAAATATAGCGCTTTTAAAATTGAGAAATTTTATTATATACGTATTTATCTTATTAAAATTAAATTTCAAAAAATTGCTTATTAGTTTTTTTATCAAATATGTGCAGTCTAGAACAAATATCAAAATTCCTGCATTTTTATATCATATTGCGGCGTTAAAATAGCACGCTTCAAAGGTCTTCGTGTCCGATAAGCGGACCGTTTTGGATGTATATAACAGCGAGCGAATAGAGTCCTAGATAAATCAGAGAGGCGACATTGAAAAGTCTGGTTGCCTAAATCACATGATTGTAGCACCATTTTGTTTCCTTACTGCACTTGTGGAAATAACCAGCGCACTTACGAATCTATTAAAAGTAAAACAGTAATAATAAATTTTTTTGTTATTTAAAAAAGAAGAAAAACAGCAATAGGAAAATATCCATAATAATTTTATTTAGGAAATATCTACTTTTTTTCTTCTCCTAGCAACTTAATCTTTCTCGAATCCTTTAACATCTTTTCTTTTAAGTATTCATAATAGTAACAAAATGGCGGTTTTTTTATGTACCGACCTGTCGCCTCTTTGATTTATTTAGGACTCTACGAATACCTATAGAATAAAGTGGGCGTGTATGTTAAACATCGTAGTATGCGCTTAGAATCTGTTCAGGGTTTTGCCTTTCAGTCAGCGCAATATGAAGGAGAGATTGTCCTGAATCCTCATACCAACACAGCAAAGAGAAAGAGAAAGAGAGTGGGATAGAGAAATGTTCGAGCTATGCAGGGATAGGTAACGACCGAGAAAACGAGACGGATGTAAAGCCGAATGTATCTCTTGTGTTTATTGGAAGAATACGTTTAACATAAAATGAATGAACGAAACGATTCGATACAAAGTAATTTGCCTCCGCGTTCGCGATGATCGAGAGTAGAGAGATAACCAAACAGAACGGACAGACTATTGAGAAGAACATGGATCACAATAAATGGTAGATAGTAAACCCGACGACGCAGTCGGTAACGCTTGATGGCGCCCCGATATATCGATAGGGACATCGACTTTGAGTACGAGAATTTGCGATATCCCTAACACCCTCTCTCAAATTTGAGTGCGTGAGGCTGCGATGTCTTTCATCCCAAGTCCATGGTACAGAACGAATGTTTGCTGCTCGGTAGTGCCTTGGTAAGAACGTCGGCGATCATGTCCTCCGTGGGTGTATAGACGAGGTTGATCCGGTGATCCGTCAGGGCCTGTCTAATAAAATGACATCTAATGTCAATGTGTTTTGACCTGGAATGGAAGACCGGGTTGACAGCCAGCTTCGCAGCGCCTTGGTTGTCGTTATGAAGTGTTACCTTCCCGAGTGATGGTAACCCAATCTCTGAAAGAAGTTTAGATAAATAAATGGCTTCCCTTGCAGCATCGCTAAGGGCGGTATACTCCGCTTCAGTGGATGAGAGAGCCACGGTTCTTTGCTTTCGCGACTCCCACGATATAGCAGCGTTGGCTAGTAGGAACACAGATCCAGTGTACGACCTGCGATCCAGGCCGCAGTTGCCCCAATCAGCATCCGTATATCCGATAAGGGCCTTTCCACATTTCGTGTAGTACAATCCGTGGTTGATGGTGCCTTTGAGGTATCTGAGTACCCTCTTGGCAGATGTCCAGTGGACTCGTTTAAAAGAGGTGCACCATTGGCTTAGTGCGCTTACTGCGTGAGCAATATCAGGGCGAGTTCCCTGTGCCAGGTACATCAGCGAACCTAGGAGTTCGCCATAGGGTAGTTTTGATTCGTCTACGTCCGTGTCTTTGACAGCACCATGCAGCTTGACACTAGCATCCAGAGGTGTCTTCACTGGCTTACAATCGGTCATGCCAAATTTGTCTAGAACGTCACGGATGTATCCAGCTTGAGATAGATGTATCCCGTCCTTGATCCGAGATATTTCAATCCCGAGACAATATTTTGGGTATCCAAGATCCTTGATTACGAAGACCTTGGCCAGTTCTTCTTTCAAGTGAATGATGCGGGTTTCATCGCGAGAAGCTATGATAATATCGTCTACGTAGACCAATACCAGCGTTCGTTTCTCCTTGTCGTAGTACACGCACGGGTCGGCATGGGTTGGAGTCAGTCCAAGTTTCTTGAGAGCTTCGTCCAGTCGTTCGTACCATCGACGGCCTGCCTGACGAAGGCCGTATATTGCCTTCTCGAGCTTGCATACCTTGTTACCCTTCTTGAGCGCATACAACATCTTTTTAGCCTTCTCGATCAGAACAGCGTTAGATTCGGTCGCAATGATCCTCTCAAGCATCTCCTGTAGCATCTCCGGCATCTCCATGTATACTAACATGTCCATTATGCCATTTAGATAGGCAGTAGTGATGTCAATTTGTGAGATCCGCATGCCTTGCTCTACGGACGCAGCCATGAGCGCCCTCAACGAACTGAGTCTTGCAACCGGGGCGAATGTATCGTGGAAATCTACGCCAGGACGTTATGAGAATCCCCTTGCAACTACGCGGGCCTTCCTTCGTTCCAGCTCTCCGTTCGCCTTGTACTTGTTCCTCAGCACGGTTCGGCAGCCTATCACCTTTTCGCCATTGGGTCTGTCAACGAGTGTCCAGGTGTCGTTGCTTACGAGAGACTTAATCTCGGCATACACAGCGTCTCGCCATTCATTACCGTCTGGACCTGAAACAGCCTGAGAAAGAGATATTTCAGAAGCGGCCATGGCAAACTGCGCGTCGAACCACTCCAGATCTTCGGCCATATTCTCTTCTTCGGGATTTTCCTCAACGGTCGCGGGCCGACTCTGTTGCAAAACCGGTCCTTTCATGTGGTACTGCTTAGCTGGTCGACCAGGGTTTCCCGGTACGAATCTTCCGTGGACGTCCAGGACCTCGTACAAGCGGTTGATCTTCGTTGAAGTGGTCATCTTCATTTGCAGATGGTAGCGGATCGTCATCCTCGTCTTCATCTTCAGCCGTGATATCAGCATCTGCTGGATCTTCGGGTGCTCGACGATGGATCATTTCATCATTGTTTTGCGATATTCTATCCCTAGGTTTTGAAGTGAGTCATCATCTTCATCGAGAAGCTTCGTCCGACCATTTGTCGTTTCATTACTTATGAAGTCTTCGTAAGTGTTATTCGTGTCGAATCCATCCAGGAATTTCACATCCCTTGCGACAATGACTTTTCGGTCCTTCGGGATCCAGATGCGGTAACCCTTGGAAGTGTCAGCATAACCGACGAAAATGCCTTCGACGGTACTGGGCTCGAATTTTCCCTTATTCGGATTCTTATTTAGAACGTGTACCTTACATCCGAATGATCTAAGATGACTTATGTCGGGCTTCTCGCCTTTCCATTGTTCGTAAGGAGTACATCCATCCAAACTCTTAGTGATGCAACGATTCCGTATGTAATTCGCAGTGTTGATAGCTTCTGCCCAAAATTGTGTCGGGAGTCCGGATTGTGCCAGCAGGCAACGAGCGGTTTCAATCAGCGTTCTGTTTTTCCGCTCGGCTACCCCGTTTTGCTCAGGAGTATGCGGAATGGTTAGGCGTCGTTGAATTCCGGAATCCTTCAATATACGATCCATGGCGGAGTTGCAAAACTCCTTTCGTTGTCCGAATGAAAAGCCTTCACCTTGAGACTTGTCTGATTTTCGACGAAGTTCTTGAATTCGATGAATTTGCTTGTTGCTTCATCCTTACTCTTCAGAAAGTAGACTTGACACCATCTTGTATGATCGTCGATGAGCGTCATGAAGTAGCGCGCGCCCTCCCGTTGAATTTACTCGCATTGGTCCGCAGAGATCAGAATAAATGATGTCGAGGCGGTGCTGTGATCTGTTAGCTCGAGATGAGAATGGAAAACTTGTTAGTTTCTGTGTGATGCATATTTCGCAGTTCGAAACTTTGGAGTTATCCTTCAGCTTGAATCCGGATGCTGCTTGAGTTTTCGACATTAGTAGTAAGTCTCTTAAGTTAAGATGGCCGAGGCGTTGATGCCAGATTTCGGTATCAGAGTATTTCTTCTGCGAGACTGTATTAGCTTGTTCGCCGGATCCTTTCAGAATATATAAGTCACCTTGACGTTCAGCGGTGAGCTTAATATTTCCTTTGATGTCCTTTACGGATGCTTGGTTTTGAGCCGAATACGACTTGATAGCCTTTGTCCACAATCTTGGCTACAGATAATAGGTTGGTTCTCAGATCTGGAACATGCAGGGTATTTTCCAGTCGAATCCTTTTAGTTTTATTATTAACTCTCGTGAGAAGTTCTACGTTCCCTTTTGCATCCACCGTACTTGTTGCGTTGTTGGCTAACCTGATGTCGCTTTGTGTGGACATCGAGTTTGTCAGCATTCGAGCGTCTTTGCATGAGACGTGCACCCGCTGTCGAGACACCATTGACTTGCGCCTACGCCCTTGGCGGGCTCGGATGACGAATACTGAGCGACTTCCGCGAAGAAACTTTCCGCTTCCGTATTGTTTGCTTTTTCGGCTTCTTGCGTCTTCCTTTTACGGCAGTCAGCATATTTGTGGCCGGTAATCTTACAGAAAGAGCATTTGTATTTAGGACGAAAAGGTGCTTTCGCGTTCTTATCGTTATGTGACGTCGATGCGTTATTCTTGCCGGATTTTCGAATTCGGGTTGCGCCTGCCGTGAGCGAGCATCGCGCCTGATTCCGTTGACGGTGACTTGATTTCGCGCTTCGTATTCCTCTACGATTTTTATTTTTAATTGCTCAGCGTTTGGCAGCGCGTCGCGAGATTCTATCGCGCAATCTAAAGTTCTCGAAACTGCTAGGTAGGCTATAGAGAAGCATGATCGAGAGAAGATCTCCGTTGATCTGAACATCCATGGATTCTAGCTTATCGACGGCATCGAAAAATTGAGCGATGTGTGTCTTAACGTCCCCGCCTTCCGACATTTTTGTTTGAATAAGGCGTTTGAGTAACGTTGCTTTGCGCGCGGGACCTTTCGAGTCGTATATGGATTTTAATTTATCCCACACATCTTGGACGTTTTACAACCACGTACCTGCTTCAACTCAGAGGGATTTATAGCTAGGATTAAGTCAGATTTTGCCTTGCGATCCTCGTTCTCCCACGCTGCGATGGCTGCTCGAGTTGCTGCGTCGTCGGCATCGCCACGAGATTTCGGGCATGGCCTCTCGCCACTCACGTAGCCTCAGTTATCGTTCTTAACGAGTAATGCTTCCACTTGTATCACCCAAGTATCATAATTGTCCTTGGTTAGCGTTTCTAATTCGCGTAGAGTTAATTGTATTTGTCTGTGCCATCGTCGATTTATTCGCGGAACGCACTTTAACGACGATGATTTACTTATGACGCGTCACGGTCGATATATCGCGTTCACGACGTATCACGCCCGGAAAGAACAAAGAAACTCTCGCGTGGATTCAGCGAATTTAGATATGAAAAAGTATTTCTTCACTTTGTCGTTGCGGCTCTGGGCCCATAACCTGTTCGAGCTATGCAGGGATAGGTAACGACCGAGAAAACGAGACGGATGTAAAGCCGAATGTATCTCTTGTGTTAATCACAACACGTACGTGTATCGGTACTTCGCCTGCGAGATTCTGTGCCTCGTCAACATAGTCGGCCAACTCTATCTGATGAATCGATTCTTCGACGGCGAATTCCTCAGCTATGGTTTGCGAGTACTGCAGTTCTCGGACACGCCGCAAGAGGAGCGAATTGACCCCATGGTCTACGTGTTTCCTCGCGTCACCAAGTGCATATTCCACAAATACGGAGCTTCAGGCACAATACAGCAGCACGACTCGCTCTGTATTCTGCCGTTAAACATCGTCAACGAAAAGACATACATATTCATCTGGTTCTGGTTCTTTATACTGGCCGCCATGTTAATCGCTCTGATAATATATCGAGCGCTGATCATTTTCGCCCCGATGATACGGCCGAGACTGCTGCACCTGTCAACGAGACTGTTGCCCATCGAGACTTGCCACAGCGTCAGCAAAAAAGTTGACCTCGGCGACTGGTGGATACTTTATATTCTTTCGTCCAACATGGACTCGCTCCTCTACAGGGATTTCCTTATGGAGTTCACGAAGAAGATGGGTAATACCAGCTCGAAGTCCGTGACCGCGTAAGCGCGAGATCTTGGACGCGCACCTCGTCGCGCTGTACATGTATAGTACGAGAATTTCTTAGTTTAAATTACATTTTATATACACGGACTGACTCGCACCTCGCGGCGCATTCCTGCAAACATCTTTAGGACCAGAAATATCGCTAGAACCCACATAGTTTATATTTTCGTATATCATATATTGTAACGATATGTAGCCTTAGACATGCGAGAGGAAATGAGATTTAAATTGGACTTCAATTGTTTTTGTAGACAGTGATTCAGGATTATTCTCACTTCTAACTTTTAAAAACTATATATACAAAGAAATACATCATTATCGATCAATCGTGTCATGTTATTTTGCTTTGTAATGGTCTGTTTGAATCATTTATTTGTTTAAAAGTTAGAAGAATATTCTGAATCCTATTGTAAATAATTAATTTTTCTCAAGCAATCATTTTTAAGCATATATATATGTATATCTCATTTTTATCAGATATTTTTATATTGCATGTATATCCATATCTCGCGGATAGTTCAATTGACATATGTAGATGCAAGTTGCTTGGGAAAGATTAATGCAATGATCTTGTACTCAGTCTCATACGAATGAGATTTTTTACGAAAAACTTATATCTCTCTAGGATACCTAAATAGATGTAAGCTAGATATAAAAAAAACAATGGACCGTTTGAAGAAGAGCTTGAATTAGCTTGAAAAGTGATTCTAACACAATTTTGATATAGACGCGACCAAGTAAATAAAATCTAGCTCAATTTTCAACACCCGTCATGTATATAATATAATAGACATATAAAGGGTGTTCTGACCTTATGTTTTCTTTCAAAGTGTTGATTGCATTTTTGTTCTATCTTTCAAAATAGAGTTGAGATACTAATTTTTATAATTCAAGAACAAATCTACTATCGAGACTCGATAAGTTGATCAAGTCTTGTTCTCACGTATCAAAACACAGCTAGAATTTAATTTCACAATATACATACGTCAGAATTACCGTCATATTACTTTATAATCACTTGAAATAGTTGTGTAAAAAAATAGTGGTACTATACTCGCGATAGATGTTCGCCGGTTGCTCAAAGCGTATCGACTTTTATCCCGTTCCCATAGTCGCGTTCGAGAATTCGGTTCGTCTGTCGTGACGGCCTTGGAAAAAGGTGCAGCGTGTAATCTAACTGTTAACATCGGATTAAGCGGTTTCCGTTGCCTGTCTGCATGAAATGACCGATGAAGTTGCAACTTATCGTGACGCGCACGTTACGAACCTGTCGCGACGTTTTCAGCGAACGTTTATCCATTCGACGCAACAGGCACTTTACGAGTGATATACGCGTCATTGCTATTCCCTACACGTCAATTAAGAGAGAAGAGGCTACATTAGAAAAGAGCGTGATTTGGCGTCACATACGAATCTCCGTTACCTGTTATATAGCGTGTCCTAGAACTTTCGACTTCAGTTTCAGCGGCAGAAACTGACTTTTTTTTTAGCTGGTACCAGTTTTTGTGTCGATTTTTCTACAACTAAATTTTTGTGCGATTGACATGACCGGATATTTCGTACAGGAGAAATAACAGACTACGACTCTTTGTAATTCTTGCTTAACAGAAATCGATTTCACATTTATTATAGTATTTGTCGTCGAAGTCGAAAATTTTTTCCGGTACCGTCCAGTATGTAATTTACCTTCTTTCTATAATTTTTTGACGCAAATTATCCCTCGCGTTTCAAACGCGTACGCGTTTGCATGTTACTTTCGCTGCCAACTGATTGCGTCATTCTGGACCGCAAGAAAATCGCGTTGTTTGCAATAAAGCCTTAGCGCGACTAGTTTATAAAATGGTTACTGAACGCAGATTGCGACGACCAAAAGTATCGCAGGGAGAACTGTCAGCTTTTTTCTCAAGCTACTATTTCAATGACCATATCAGGATTTATCCGTCGTAATTACGTGCATGTTTGTATTATCTTATGTAAGATGTGATAAATAGTGTTAAAATTCTTGAGAGACTAATGGTAGAAATCATTAAAAGGGAGAGAGAGACACAAAAAACTTTAATGCCGACCTGCTCATCTTCGAGTGTCGGCACACGCGAGATTTTTTTGCCCGTTTGTGTTCCGCGGACAACACGCCGTTGTCAGACAAGACTTCCACTCGGAATCGTGGATTCGTTCGTAAAAATTTCCTAGCATTTAAGAGTTTCATTGTATCTATACGAGCAAAGATGTGCAAAGATTAAAGATTCTGAACGACCTAAGCCGAAGTCTTGTGGTTTTTCTGCCTTGGGCGTATGTGGGACAATGCGGAGATTTCAACGCGACGCTCGTTGACGCGACTCGCGGTAAAGGTCTCTGCACACTGTGACACATGGATCACATTTGGCTTAAGATAAGACGGTTTGAGATGTCCGACTGCTGAATCAATTCAGGAAATTTTTGCGACGTCACCATAATTCATAATAAAAAGAAATAAAAAACGATGAGATATGATTCATAATAAATATGAATTTCCAGCTGTCCTGTGTCTATTGCGTCATATTATGAAATGGGACACAGATTGACAGATACATTAAAACGTTAAATTTCACACTAAGAGAAATCAAATGTGTCTAATACTGGAAATACCATTTTGTTCGTCTCATTACAATTTATAGCATTTGAATTTTTTATCGAAGTTAAAATATATATTAAAATATATAATTAAAAAATGCAAAATGATAATTTCCTGATTTGATTAAATAATTCCTGGTTCAGATATTTTAATCGCTAAATTTTTATTTAGTAAATAAATTATAGAAATCATACAAAGCGAGTTTTAAATTTGTGTAGAATAGTACTAAATTTAATTAAAAAAACGTTTTTGATTAATAACGTATTATTCGTAAAAGTATTTGAGAGGGAAACACTGCGATCATTAAAAGACATTGTCGAAACCATGAATAATATCGATTGCTTTTGCACTTTGCCGGATACACGAGTTTTGTTTTATGTATCGAGGTTTTAACGTTTCCACTAAGCATCGCGTAACCGCATTCGTATGATGACGCATTTTCCACGTCTGTGAATAAATTAAACTCCAAACAGTTCTGATAAAGTGATAAATCATTTAATTATTACAAGAAGACGAACTAAACGGTTAAAGAGGATTGTTTTAGAAGAATTATTACAAGATTAAAAACAATTTTAAGTGAGTTAAAGTGAGAGACTTTTAATATTTATATCGACATTTTAGGGCATATTTTCAATATTAAATTCAATATTAAATTGAATTAGATAATAATTAATATTAATAAATAATTTAATTATGTTCATCAAGATCAGTTCCTCAAAATCAAGTGATTATAAATGATGTTATATTTATCTTTCGCGGACATCCAATTAGTCTAGTTTCCCATTACCCGATTCGCTGTAATTTCAGCGTATCCCGTATATAATGATTCACATACGCTTATAATTAATTATAAAGAAGCGACATTATTTACACACGGTAGAACGCTTGACGTAAGAATTATTATTCTCATGATGCGAAGTATGACGATCCTCGTACACGGTTAAATTAAAAAATGATGATCGAAGTCTGGTAGACTGATTTTACGTGGTAATAATGATCACGATACAGATGTTTCTCGTAATTATTAGTAATTCACACGCCATGATGCATAACGAGAGTGTTCAAATAGAACATAACAGGAAGCTTTTCAAAATCAACTTATCTGAATCGATTAAATGTGCGTAGCAAACTTGACTACAAAATTAATAGTATAAAATAATATAGAATGAGATACAATCCTCCGAAATTAAATAAAGCGAAATCGATTCCAGATATTTTTTTAAATTTGGTACATAGCTGAATGCTATAACGATTTGTATGTGTAAATGTATATTTAAAATCGACTTGTTTCAATATAATTCTCCTATTGAGAGGCCTGTAAAGCTTTTTATTTTATCAACATATTGCTTATGCTCAATTATGCAGGTATTTAAAAAAATTATAATTGTACATTTAATACTCGTTGCAACGAGATTATTTTCAATCGTCGTCCTCATAATCTTTATTTAATAGTTTTGCGTTAATAAATCTGTTATTAATGTTATTAACGAGTGATTGTAGGAAGTTTATAATGATTGTGCGAATTAATCATTCCTGCCTTGAAAAAAGAAAAAATTTTTATTAGTGCACAAAGAAGTAATTTATGCAAAAACACACAATGAAGAGTCTTAGAAGTACAATAGTTCAAATTTATAGATCCTCGTATATAACACTTAGGAATGCATTCCGTGTTATATAAATCCGTGTTATGCATGAGTCACATAAATTATACATGGAAATTATATATGGATTATGCATATGGAAACACATATTCGTGAAAGATATAAGACGTTTTATGTTTTATTATAAAAAAAAGTAAAATAAATATTAAAAATGTAATAGTAAAATATTTTTTTAAACAAATATAATTTTTCTGTGCGTGTTATATATGAACCCATGTTATATGGGGGTCTCTCTCTCTCTATCTCTCTCTCTACTTATATGAAAATTATTTATTAATAAACAATCGCAGGCTTATATAGCTTTATCTCCTAAATTTTTAGAATAAAATAAATAATATCATATAGTAAAATAAAATGATTTTTGAGTATAATTACCTATGATGGGTGAATTTTGTTGTTGAGTGACTTTTAAATATAGTAAAACTATATGGATTTAAATGTGCTGAAAATTATGCAAATTTATGAAATTACAGTATGACTTGGATATGGTAAAATTACGGATTTATTACATAATAAAGAAAAAGAACAGGATAGCGCTCTGTCATAGGCGCCCTCTGCTCAACATCTATTGCTCAACGTTCACGTCGGTAAATACAGTTGTCCAAACTTATTAAATTACTAATTGATCGATCGCCGATCAATTGCAAGAAAAAAAACACGATAACGCGTTACGTGAAGTGCAATACATAAAAAAAATTAATTTAACTTTATATACCAGAATTTATGCTTACACATTTTTTTTATTCTTTTCAAAAAAATTATTTTTCCTTTCTCTTCAATTTTCTCTTGAAGAAAGAAAATCAGATGCACTTTTTGTCTTATTACAATCGCATTTTTGGTATAAAAAATAACTGTTTTTTTTCTGTTAATTTGAAATAATAAGCACGACGGAATGTCTATCGTTATTGCAATGCGACGAATTTTGGCTGCAAATTCAGCACTGAGTAAACATTACCGTCTTAGTGTTAATAAACGGATAAAATCAACAGCCAGTCAATCATGCAATACCGTATATAAATTCTATCATATTTGTGTTTTATTTCCAGCCGTTGTTTACTCACATTAATATATTTTCAAAGAGTAAATAATTTAATTAACGTGCAAAACAAGAGTAAAAGTCACGGTTGTGATCATGACACGTGCGAAGTATTTTTAAACAATGAGAAGCTCAAACGAGAAAGCTCAGCGAAATTATCGCGCAAATCTGAAAGGTACACGTGCACTGAATATCACGTTATCGGAATATTCTAAATAAATAGGGATCGCTCGAGTTTATCGCGTCTAATTCATTTCGAGACGACGATTTTTCGATGGTATTCCGGATGTTCCCGACGCTATACCAGCATCAGCGAGTATAACGGACACGAAAAACACGCGGGATGCTCGGTAAATAAATTACGTGAACACCGCGTCAGCCCAATATGACATGATAGACACGTCGTTTATGTATTTTAATTGCGATCAGGCGCGTAATTGGTTAAAGACAGACTCCTGGGCTGTCTTGTTTTCCATCTTGTTTTCGCGTAATTTATGGAGCGGTAATAATTGGACATATAAGAGACAGTCTCCTCAGACTGATAGAATCTTAAATTATTGGTACGTAACAATGTCACTAAGTACCTTACCATCGTGATCATCAACAATTTGGCGCTTTCGAGATTCGTATAAGGGTGGGTACTCACTAGCGAAAACGAACGCCGAACGAACAGCGAATCGTGTATTTGTATCTCATTCGTGCTAAGCACACATGGTATACAAATGCACGATTCGCTGTTCGTTCGGCGTTCGTTTTCGCTAGTGAGTACCCACCATAAGAAATCGCCTATCTATTCGGCGTAATGAAAAGTGGAAGATAAAAATGACCCCCATCAGAGCTAATAGATGCCGTAAGAATCGGTCCTAAATTAGGGACGAGTGTACGCGGTGGCAGCGGCGGCGAGGAGTCTCTCTCTCTCGCGTCTCCAACGCGCGAGGTGGACGCGCGCTCCCGGCGCAACGCTCGCTCGCTCGCGCTCGCACGCTCGGTTCGGGTTCGGCGTTTCTATTCCTGGAGCGTGCCCGACTCCTCGTCTCCGTGCTTCTAAGCGGAGGTGCCGTGCCATGCCATGCCATGCCGTGTTCTGATCCCGGCTACGAGCCGACGAGCCGAGGAACGTGCGCGCAGTGCGAGCGAGTCCGCCCGCGCGGAACCGAGCGTGTGTGCGATACGCTTTGCGCGGTGCGGCGAGGCGGGAAGCGGCCGCCGGAAATGTGCGTGCGCGTGCGACGAAATCGACGAGAGCGTGGACGTGGACAGGACGACGACGACGTTGCCGCACGCCGACGAGCGGGAAGAGGAGGTGCCGGAGGCGGAGGCCGTCGTCGACGCGATCGCGCCGCGGCCACCGCGATTCATCGCGGCTGATCCGTGTCGCTCATCCGTCGACCGACCGGATCGACCGGCCGACCGTCGCGTCGTCGCGACGGCGACGGAATCGTTGGTCAGCGACGAACGACCGCGACTGATCTCACTGATCGCGCCGACGGAATACGACGACGGAATGACGAATCGCCGCCACCGCCGGTCGTCCACGGCGTCGCGACGCGTAGCCAGGCTCCACCGCCGGAAGTTGTCGGGCTAGAATCCTCCCGACGCGACGCCGCGCCGCGCCGGGCCAGGCCAAGAGATCGGTTCGCCGATCGGCGCGCGTGCACCGCACGCGAGTGACAAGCATGAGAATGAAGTCGATCTCCGCTTTCCTCTCTCTTTTTCCCTCCAGCCGGTCGCGGATTGTCACCGGAAAACGTAGGTCCTCTTCTTCCCGCCTGCCTCGGGGAGAAATCTCTGTTCTTCGCGCGAGATTATAGAAGATTACGGATACACCGGGCCCCGGGATAAACTTCCTTCGCGCGGTTATACGGGGGATTATTATAGAGATTTAATGCAACGGCATATCCGCGTGTCTCGAGTGCGCGATAAACGCTAATCCCGGCGTCACGTCGTTAGCGAACGTATATACGGCGAACGGTAATGCAAGTGTAGGATGAAATTGTCGCACTTGTTTATAATTATATTTACGTGAAAAGTGACGCGCGAGATTTTTTAGCGTTTACACCGTACTCGAAATGTGCACTATTAATATTCGCAGTGTCAAATTATACTCAATTTGAGTCATTTTTAATTATTTTTCAGATATAGTCACTGATCCACAATATGTCGTTAATTTAACTAAATCAATGAAATGAAAATACTGTTTTGTGTTAAATTAATAAATTTCGACACACATAGTGGTTAGAAATAACAAAATGTTATTCAACTCAAAGTATTGATTCAAATTTCATCCTTGAATATTTAATAGCGTGACGTTGCAAAATTTCTCCAACGTCAGGAATGTAACTTCAAGTATTTTAAATTTCAACGCCGCGGATCCGTTTCGCTTGTTTGAGGGTCTGATGAAAGGTACACCTCGACGTGAGGGGCGTTTTATCTGTTTGGCGAAGTCGGAAAAAACCGCGTTTCGGCGAAAATTACGCGGATTTCAATCGCTGATTGCCGCCTCGGGTATTTTCGGACGATCCTTGTTCGCGATGATGCATTGCTCGCGAACGTGGCGAGCATGCTGGACGAGTGACTCGACCGAGCGCACGGTCTCGTCCCGCACGAATTCTGCATGTGTTTGGAATATCGGTCGAAAGGTCTCATCTCGCGCGGAGCCCCGTGTTTAGACTATCGGTCTCCCTTTACGAGAAATCGCGGGTACGGAATATTTTGAGAGAAAAAGCGCACGCGCGCGCGAAAGAGTTCGCCTCTTTCTTATATTTTCGTTTATGATATATCGAGTAAACTTTGCTTCGGCTTTACGACTCTGCGAGTCGTGCGAGCAGAAAAAAATGAAGGAGACGGATAAGAAAGACATGCCGTTTTATCACTGTTTTACGCTCATTCCTCTCTATATACTGTTTTCACCACTTAACAAAGCCGTAGAGAACGAACAAAGGGAAACAAAGGGAAATAGGATTAAGTAATCTCGAACAAGTTTTGGGAAGAGTCACGAGAACGCGTGCTTAGCTTTTACTCCAGGATCAACGATGAGAGCGTGGTGAAACTTTTGATCCTGCTTTAACGTTTAATGCATTTACATTTTTTAAACGTTATCAACCGCCGAAAGTGCAGCGTATATTTGCAAACGTCAACAAAAATATGGCGCTGGTCTACGCTAGGTATGTCGTAAAATTTGCTTTTTATCTTGAAACATGTTGCTTGTTTGATTGAAACGAAAACGGATGTCTTCTTTCAGACTTCTCTGCCGGCGTAATGTCGATTTTCGACATTTCCGAAGCATATACACATGCAGGTAAGTCATAAAGTATTGACGGAACATTTATAGTCTAAATGACATGGTGAATCCATTTGTATGATTTTCTTAGTGCCGAAAGATAAAAAAAAAGATCATTCCAAAGAGACGATAATGACACCACGATTTATGACACGTAAAAGATTCAGAGAGAGAATTAATATTCATTTCCCAAGTAGCAAAGATGGATCGACAAAAATCTAATTAAAACGAATTAGATGCGCGTAAGAATCATGTGTATTTTTTGAAACATTGATCATTTTTCAGCATCTTTTAAATTTGAATCTTTCGTTTTTGTTACAGTATCATCGTAGCTACGTGGCTGCATTACTCCGCCCGTTGCGCATCGAATCGGTGAGTGACAATATTTTTATAATGGGGTGACGAATTTGTGAGACCAATATTAAATGTATATTGGTGTATTATGTTAGTCTAATAGTACTCTAGATAAATGCGACTTCTCATAGATCCGTTGCCGTAAAATGGATAGACTAAATCAGATTAGGCTAAATAATTAATCCTGGAGCATCATCCTTTATTGATTTATTTTCTTATGAAAGAATACACCCCGCATCCATAAGCACATACGTTATGTCGGTGCATTATTTGTTGGTGCATTTAATGTTTTTTGCACTACAAAACACGCAAAGTATACCAGTCGCTTGAAATTTATAAACAAATTATTTATATTTTTCAAATATATATTTTATCCTTAAATATATAGTGATATTAGCTATAATCTTTCTTGAACAATAATAAAATCAATTATTTATATTTAATAAAACTCCTTTGCTTCGACCGGACTGGCTAATATTTATTTAACAAGCACAACGCGTTTCGTCCGAGATTCCGGTCCTTCTCAAGTGCGTACAATAAATTAAAACGCTTGCAAAACACTTCATTATACACAATGTGGCAGCAATGAGTCTACGAACTAAAATACAGAAAAGTAAAATAATTAATAAATTAACAAACTAAAACGACGTACAAAAAGTAAACTCAGTCGTTCGTCGTCACCTATTGTGAACGCACCACCGAATTTCACATTTTAGTCCAGTCAATGTATAAGAAAACACTTGGAAATTTCTCCTCGAAGAGTAAACTTTTTTGGAAAGTGTTCTTTTGGGTTTCAGAAAACACGTCCTAAAAGTTTACCAACGTAAACCCTGTGCTAAATGTTTTATTTAACAAAAGAGACCGAAAAAATCGGTTTTTTTAGTATAACTAAATAAACATTTATTTTATGAAAAAATAAACCATGCCAATCGAAAGAGGAGAAAATTTTACTAAAAAAACATATCTAATGTTTTTTTAATATTAATATGTTAATTTTTTAATTAACGCTTCAAAGTGCATCGATGCCGCCCCGTGTGAAGCCGCCTGCAGAGTACGCGGGCGCGCGCGCACTTTTTAAAAAGGGTTGTAACTTTTGATTGGGTCGATAGAATCAAATTTTTCAAAAAGCATTTGAAAGTAGACGTAATTTACTAATTTTCAAGTGGTTTAGAAAAATTAAGAAAGCATTTTGAGTATATTTAAATCGAATTTGAAGAGAGGCAATGTGAAAATTTTACTTATTTTACTAATATCGTTGCCATTTATTTAAATTTGCAGATTTTCACTTTTAAACTAAAGCATTATATTCTTAAAACATGTGCTAATAATATGCAATAAGTGAAAAAAATTACAAAAATTTATTTTTTAAAAGTTGGGACTTCAAAGTTGATAGTTTTCTTGAAATTTCGTTATTTCAAAATTGATTAACAAGTTTGACTGCAGATATTATTGCTTAGGAAATAGATATTGAAATTTAATAACAGAGTTTTTTAAGGCTGAAAATATGTACTTTAAGATAATACAAGTTTTATTTGAAAAACAAAATATTAAGCTGGTGTATTTTTCAAAAAAATATATAAAAATAAATGTCAAACTAAAAAATATGAAAATTTCTTTATTTTCAAAGCCGAAAAAATAATAGAAAAAAATTTTTTTGAGAAAATAACTTATGGGATGTTGTAGCTTGGGTCTTAAACTTTAAGACTTTATATCGGAAATATTTTTTTGAACTTTTATTTTAGTGACTACACGCAATTTAGTAAAAAAAGTCGTATTTACTGTCGTTTGTACTGTTGTTCGGGGTAATCTTAGAAACTATTGGACCGATTTTGAAAGTATTGTATATGAAGTAGGGGTAGAATTTTCCGGGGAGTGATATTAAGTGTATAATTTTTTGTTACCAATTTTTTTTGAAACCGGTATCCAAAATTTTTCCAACTTTTCGGGAAATGGCTTTCAGGGCTGCTTAAACGTACCGTTTTGTCCAGATATTTATGAAGATGAACCCATTGAATTGAATATTGATGAAAATCAATAAATACGAATAAATATGACAAATGTAACAATTTTTACAAAAAAACGCTTAATTTTGTGCTTTTTATCGCCCTTTTGAGTCGCCATTTTATAATGTTGAAAATTTTACTTCAGATTCGTATTCAGCAACCTTGAAAACACGTTACCTATAAATTTCATGATTATACATTTAACATTTTTTTAATTATAATCACTTTTTCACATTTTTTTTTTAAATCGGTTTTTTTATTTTTTTCCCAAAATAGGTAAGAGCACATGAAATAAATAGGTAAACTTTTCCATTTAAGAGTAGAAAAACACTTTTCAAAAGGTTTTAAGTGAATTCATTCTTCGAGAATAAATTTCCAAATAACGCATGTTTTTCGCCTACGTTGCCTGGACTATTTGTTAATATGACTCGCATATCTTTTATCGCTTTTGATACACAAAACATGTAAACGTTGCTAATTTATTCCTGAGTTTACTTTTTGTACGTCGTTTTAGTTTGTTAATTTATTAATTAAAGTATGATATAAAGACCCTCAATATAAAATATAGATTAGCATAGGCTGTAAGGGTCACACGCGGATCCAGGTGCGTTTTAATATTATGCTTTATTCATTAAATTAGCAAATTCCAAACGTTTCGACTCCTATCCGAGCCATCCTCAGTGGTATAATATTACAAAATACGTTGTTCTCCTTCAACATGGTGAGTTTACTGTTTTCAAATTAACAGAAACTTAGTGAGACTACAAGGTCCAAATCTGTAACGTAATTAACAATTACAACCTTGTCTCAATTAAAATCTAGAATAACTCACCGAGTAGTCTGGAGAATAAATACATCGCAGTCAAATAAATAAAAATAAAAATAAAATAGAATAAAAGACAAAGGAAATGATCTGTACAAAGAGATCTATACGGAGAGATCTCGTCGATACGACGCATAGCGAAAGACTGAATCGGTAACACCGACAGTGACGAGTCTTATGACAAACTTAAGCAATAATAAATGGAAAACATGTAGGTCAAAACAAAAGAAATAATAAATAATATACAGTGGTCGATAATAAATACAAAAATAAATAGTCAGGAATGTTTTAAGACAAACGTTAATCCATATAAATTTAAACTTGAAATTATAAAGTCAACGGTAAAAGGCTTCATGGGCATGATTTACAATTTATCCAAGATAGAAACGTATGCGTGGTGCAAAAACTCGGTATCGGCCTGAGAGTTCAAACCGTTTTTTTGCAACTTAATATGTAACATTTCTGATACCAATCGCTTTGCCAAAAACTTTTCCTTGTCCAGTATTTCCACGTTGTCCCAATCAAAATCATGATTAAAATTTAATCTATGTTCCGTAATTACGGATTGATTTGCCGTATTTCTACGAATATGATTACGGTGTTCTGTAATTCTCGTTTTGAGTTGTCTTAAAGTTTAACCAACGTAAGTCGCGTCACAATTTTTGCATGGAATTTTATACACAAACGTTTTTATTTGATTGGGTAAGAAGTGCATTTTTCTGGACTTTGATGAAATTCTTTAGTTTATTTAAACTATAGAATGACAAATTAACATTCTGATCCGAGACCACATTTTTAAATTTCTCCGATATAATAGGAACGTATGGCACAGTAAACCAATCGCACCGGCTTTCTTCGCTTGCGGATGGAGATTCATTCTGTATACGTGTGCGTTTATAGAGTAAAGATTTTATTCGCGTGTTAATTGAGTCAAATATGAATGTCAATGGGTAGTCATTACGTAACAAGGTGTCTACTATGAATTTAATATTTTTTTGATGGTATCGGGGGTGAGATAATAGAAATGCCCTATCGACCATGCTCATAACCGTGCCCTTTTTCTGGGAAACAGGGTGTTGCGACAAAAAATTAAGGTAACGGCCTGAAAATGTTGGCTTATGGAACCAATCAAATTCCAAACCGTTATTTCCTTTAATCAACGTTACATCAAGAAAATTTAGTTTATCTCCTCCTACTTCAACAGTAAATTGTAACCTCAGATGATAAGAATTAAAAACTTGTAAAACTGTGTCTATAGAATTGCGAGGTACGGCCATCGCAATGTCATCGACGTATCTATGTATAGTAAAAGGGGATCGTAAAACTAAGTAATTGCAACACTCTGTTTTCCAGATCCTGCATAACAATGTCAGCAACGACGGGTGACAACGGAGAGCCCATAAGAGAACCAAATTTTTGTTTGTATAAAATATTGTCGAAAGTAAAGAAAGTTGAATTCAAGATTAATTCTACAATTCGCAAAAATTCATCCTTAGGAATATTACAATTATTGGAAATATGTGCCCATCTATTAGAAATGCTTTCTAGTACTAAATTTGTAGGGATATTAGTGAATAGAGAAATTGCATCAAGCGAGATCAAAATGTAATCATTATTAATGTATGCACCGTTCAGTTTCTTGACTAATTCAAAGCTGTTATTTACATGGCTATTAGGTTTTAGTAAACTTGTAGAAATAATTCTGTGAAGGAAATGAGCTAACGCATATATAGGACTATCGATAGAAGAATTTGTAATATTATACCACTGAGGATGGCTCGGATAGGAGTCGAAACGTTTGGAATTTGCTAATTTAATGAATAAAGCATAATATTAAGGATGTATTGCAGGTACAGTCTGAGATGTATAGGGCATAATTTTCAAAGCGGTGCCAAGTGGATAAAAATTTGTGAGAATGTTCTTTTAGTCTTCCTGATGTGCTACAAAAAAGTAGAAACAAATCCACTAAACGGTTGCTGAGATATAACGATTTTAATTTGTGTTTTTACAAAATCAGTGAATTAAAATCGTTATATCTCAGCAACCGTTTAGTGGATTTGTTTCTACTTTTTTGTAGCACATCAGGAAGACTAAAAGAACATTCTCACAAATTTTTATCCACTTGGCACCGCTTTGAAAATTATGCCCTATACATCTCAGACTGTACCTGCAATACATCCTTAAAACGCACCTGGATCCGCGTGTGACCCTTACAGCCTATGCTAATCTATAATTTATTAATTATTTTACTTTTCTGTATTTTAGTTCGTAGACTCATTGCTGCCACATTGTGTATAATGAAGTGTTTTGCAAGCGTTTTAATTTATTGTACGCACTTGAAAAGGACCGGAATCTCGGTCGAAACGCGTTGTGCTTGTTAAATAAATATTAGCCAGTCCGGTCGAAGCAAAGGAGTTTTATTAATTTCACTATATACTTACTGGCGAAGTAAAAGTATTTGATATTTTTTTTATTTAAATTTGCTACATTAATTACATTTTTCAAATTTATTTTTAAAATTATTAAGAAATGTAAAGAAAAAGACAAAAAAATGAAATTAAATTTTGCAAAATATAGAATAACATTTTTAAGTTTTAACATCATTAAGTTTTTATGATTTTTATTTTTTGTTCAAAATAGAAATTTAAAGAACATTTATATTTTTTATATAAGCAAGTAAAATAAATAAAAAATATTTTTTTTTTAGATAGACAGTAGATAATTTGATTATAATTAAAGAGTTAAAAAAGAAAAAAAAATATAGGTACTTGTAGATAGGGTATAGATAAGTTTAATAAAATAAAATTAATTAAACGATTATACATGAGACATATTTTGATATAACAATTAAATGTGTTTCTTTATTTTTTTTCTCTCTTTCTCTTTTTTCCTATCCCAAATATTCCTTCGGGGTTAAATATTACATAAATTGGTCCAAGAAAGCAAAATTCACTATGCAAGTATTACAAAATAAAGAAGACTAAAAGATATTTTGATTCACGTTGCACTTTCCACGTTTTCGGCGTTTTTATATTTGTGGATTCAATTAAATTGTTTATTTTATTTATATTATTAAGAGATTGTTCAATGTTTTAGTATGCTAACTTAAACACGTTATATTTATTTTCTTCTTTCATAGCAATTCGTTCCGAAGAAGACTATAAGTACAATCGAAACTCGAAACGTTAACCGTGTGTATTGTTTGTTTGTTTAATAAATTGTTTCTATATTTTAATCCAATATCTCTCTTTTAGCGCTCGATCGTGATTTGTCCCTTTTAAACATGCATAGCTAAAATTATAAACTTAATAAGAGTAAAAAGAATACTATAAACTACAATTTTTGTCTCGATAGTTAATATTTATTTAATTATTATTATGCATTTAAATATTAAATTTAAATATCGTGCTATTACTATGCTAAAGTTATTGTTTTTAATATAGGACTTTTTTCAGATAAAAAAGCATATTAGCAAAAACAGGGATTGCTATTTATATACATTATCCTTACAAATTTTAATTTTTATGTTTATTAATATTTTATATATTTACAATTATATTTACAATTTTTATATTTATAAATTATATATATATATGTATATATAAATTGTAAATATAATTAAATAAATATTTGTAAATATAACGTAGCGCATCGTCGATTTGCCAACTCGAGACTCGGCAGTCGCGGCCGCCGCGCCGCGGCCAGAATATCCCCTCCAGCTGGCTAGTTCGGACACGAACCATTAGCACGGACGCAAACCATGTGCATACGGTTACCGAGCAAAACGACGTAGTTGAGTTGCACTTTCTCAGGCGGCGCGTCGGAAAATGCAACACACGAAATTACGATAAAGGCCGGGATGGGCGGGATGGCCTCTCTCAGGTTTCTCTCTGGTATAGGCATCGCGGTTGAGATGCTGCCGATGGTGGAATCTCAGTAGAAGGGAAGAGAGAAGGAGACGAAAAGGGAGAGAGAAAGAGGAGAGAAAGAAAAAAAGAAAAGAAAACAGAAGCGCCGCTGTTACACTTGTGTTACACCTCGGTTCGTGCGACATTATTTTCACGCGGGTTTTGGCGTCCGCGTATATCCCTCGTGTCGCCGGGCACTCCGGTTTGTTTTTCCTTTCTTTTTTCCGTTGCGTTACAGGACTAGCAGCAGGTAGGCACCGCGCAACACCCGAAATCCACCTCCGGGGTCAAACACGCTCGATCGCCGTTGTCGTTGTCGTCGTCTCGCTGAACCGGCTGCGAAGGGACTCCGCAATCATGGCTAGTGTCTCCTATCAAATAGCGAATCTGCTGGAGAAGGTAATAAACGGCGCTAATAACGTAACGATAGCGATCGGCGAAACGAAATCATTTGCTCCAACGAAATCTTTTCTACCACGCTTCTTTTTTTTCTCCGCAACATAACCTCTCGACATCTACCTAAGACGGTCTCGACGAGGAACGATTAGGACCGTTAACCCTATGGGGTTTAGACTACACCCCAGCCATAAAAGTCTACTAAGTTCACATCGTAGCTTTTTTTATCGATCGAACGTCGCACAATTTGTTTCGCAATTAAAGAAGCATCCTTGTGCTTACCTTTAGAAGATACGTAAAATATTTTCAATCTCTTTATTTAATGCAAATGTAATTTTATGTAGATCAAAGGGAACAATGAAAATTGATGTTACATTGGGATGTGAGATACGCCCCACGTGGGTAATTTTTTTAAAAAAGATTGTTACAAAAGAACTACGTGAGTAATATAGGGTCAAAATAGTTTGTAACTATCAAAAAGATAAGGAAAGCGATCATGGTAGGCGCGTCTTGATTTTGGAGTATTTTTTGTTTATCTGTTGAGTCCTAATCAAAGTGGTTTGTTTTGTTTCCTTGAGCAGACAAGGTTCTGTATTATATCTACAGGCTGTAGGACGACAGTCCTAATGTTATGTTATGTAGTGTAGAACTGTATATAGATTGGAGGCATTCTAATCTTCTACTAACCCGTGGAACGAATCAGAAAAAGCTGGATGTTTTATATAGCGTTCATGTGAATATGTGTAGAACGCACATGAACGGCAACAGTCATATGTATTTTTTCACGTGTGTAGAGCAATATGTCTTAAAAGTTTGTAGTCTTTAAAGGTTCTTTAACATGTAATTATTTTATGATTAATGTGTCACATATCTTTATTATATATGTTTACATGATAGGTTCCTCGTTTCTTGTTACTTGTTACTTGTAATATGATTCATAAGCAGGATCTTAGTTCATAGTAATTTTTTTTTGTTACTTGTTAATATGATGGCACCTATACTCCCTTCGCAGATGACGTCTAGCGACAAGGACTTCAGATTTATGGCAACTAACGATTTGATGAGCGAGTTGCAAAAGGACAGCATCAAGCTGGACGATGATTCTGAGCGCAAAGTTGTAAAAATGCTTCTTAAGTTATTGGAGGACAAGAACGGAGAAGTACAAAATCTTGCCGTCAAATGGTACACTCCTTTGTCTAGATACCATGCCAAAACAATTTCTAGCAGATCCTTTATATATTATTCATATAGAGTGTCCTACATATTGATTTCTTTATGCAATAACAGCATAAAGTTATAAATTACTAAAATAAATGAAATAAGAAAGTAGATTGAAGCGCAAAGAGTTACATATATTTATCTTTCTTTGAGAGATTCTTTGTCGGATTTTACAATTATAAAAACATATACGATTTTAGCTTGGGCCCATTAGTCAACAAAGTAAAAGACTACCAAGTCGAAACCATTGTGGATGCTTTATGTAGCAATATGGTGTCAGACAAGGAACAGCTGCGCGATATCTCTAGCATTGGCTTGAAGACTGTTATTTCGGAGCTTCCTGTGGGTTGTAGTGCGTTAGTTGCAAACGTCTGTAGACGCGTTACAAACAAGTTAAGCAGCGCTATTGAAAAGGTAAACGATCTTTATCTTATTTTTTTGTTGTAAAATTTTATATCTCTGACTGATGATATATATACATGTATGTATAATGCATTTACAGCAAGAAGATGTATCCGTACAATTAGAAGCTCTCGACATTGTAGCCGACTTATTGTCTCGATTTGGCGCTTTGCTAGTCACATTTCACCCTACAATTCTGGCTGCATTATTGCCGCAACTCTCCTCGCCGCGACAAGCGGTCCGTAAACGCACTATAGTAGCGCTGAGTCACCTGTTGACGTCCAGCAACAATTATTTATACAACAAATTGCTGGATCATCTTCTCGAGGGTCTTCAAACTCAAACGACGAAGAACGTTATACGTACCTATATCCAGTGCATTGCTTCTATCTGGTAGGTAGACAATTTGTATTACGTGCGAATAATTGATAGAGGGGAAACAAATTACCATGTGACGTGTCTATAAATTTATTGCAGCCGGCAAGCGGGCCATAGATTCGGCGAGCAAATAGAACGCGTTATGCCGTTGATCGTTCAATACAGTAACGAGGACGACGATGAATTGAGAGAATACTGTTTGCAGGCATTTGAATCTTTTGTTTATAGATGTCCGAAAGAAATTACGCCGCACATAAATAAGGTACATAAGTTGAATCCATCTTATGCCTTACACAGATATTTATATATTGTTTACTAAAATCTTTGATCTTTTAGATTATAGAGATCTGCCTAATGTATATTACATACGATCCGAACTATAATTACGACGATGATGTCAACGAGTTCTCTGATGGAGAAGGTGCCGCAATGGACGTAGAAGAAGACGGAGATGAAGATGCGGAAGATGAATATTCCGATGACGATGATATGAGTTGGAAAGTTCGTAGAGCAGCTGCAAAGTGTCTAGAAGCGGTTGTATCCAGTAGAAGAGAGTTATTATCAGACCTTTATAAGGGGATTTCTCCTGCATTAATTGCCAGGTTTAAAGGCAAGTATCGCGCGTATTGAATTCCGAAATTTGTTTATAAAAATGCAAAGAAGGTAAATAAGAAGTTAATTAAGAAATCTTGTTCATGATCCAGTAATTAATGAAAATTTACTGTAATATTGCAGAAAGAGAAGAAAATGTTAAATCAGACATCTTTCATGCATATATCGCTTTATTGAAACAAACGAGGCCGGCTACAGGCGTGGCGCTCGATCCTGACGCGATGGACGATGACGACGGGCCCACTTCGTTGTTGCAACAACAAGTACCACTAATAGTGAAGGCAGTTCATCGTCAGATGAAGGAAAAGAGTATCAAAACGAGACAGGATTGCTTCGCTTTGCTGAAAGAACTGGTGCTCGTTCTGCCTGGAGCTTTAACTAATCATATTCCAGCACTGATCCCCGGTATACAATATTCCCTGGGAGATAAGAATTCTTCCTCGAATATGAAAATCGACACTTTAGCTTTCGTGCATACGCTATTGGTGACGCATCAACCCGAAGCGTTCCACATTCACATGCCCGTTTTGGCGCCTCCGATTATACTAGCAGTGGGAGATTCGTTCTACAAGATCGCTGCCGAAGCGTTGCTCGTGTTACAGCAACTTGTACAAGTTATCAGACCTCACGGTAAGTCATTTTACATTTCCGATTTTTATTTGCAGTCGTGGATACAAGAGCAATATTTATGACGGATTAATATACCACTTATAGAAAAACCATTCTATCGCGGTTTTACTTCATTGTCCAACGAAATATATCAATGCACCTTGATGAGGCTCAAAACGGCGGATATCGATCAAGAGGTGAAGGAAAGAGCTATCTCTTGCATGGGACAAATCCTTGCACACTTTGGAGATACTCTGTCAGACAAGCTACACGTATGCCTACCTATTTTCCTAGATAGGTTGCGCAACGAGATAACAAGGCTTACTACTGTTAAGGCTCTAACTTGCATAGCCGCGTCTCCCCTGAGAGTCGATCTGAAACCGATTATGGTAAATTTGTTAAGTACAAATACACGATTGAGAAATTGCACAATTATTTTCTTTACAAGCTGCTTTGTCGCCTTTTGTAGGAAGAAGCAATACCCATTCTTGGGTCTTTCTTGAGGAAAAATCAACGAGCTTTGAAACTTGCTTCTCTTCCTCTTCTGGATACATTGGTACGCAATTATAGCTCGGCTCTGCATCCAGATTTACTTGATAAGGTATGATAAGGTTATTTACTATATTATTGTATATCAATATTTAAAGGGTCACTGGAGATGATTATTTCCATTTTTTTTTTCACAGGTTACTACGGAGTTACCTGCATTACTAAACGAGTCAGATCTGCACATTGCGCAATTAACGTTGAATCTTCTCACCACCATAGCGAAGCTACATCCAACTGCCCTGACCAGGGTTTCCGAACATATCTTGCCTGAAATACTCATTTTGGTAAAGTCGCCGCTTCTTCAAGGTAGGTATACCTCGCTTTAACATTAAACAAATTAGAAATTTCAGTACGTTTATACAAATTAAACTGAATTTTTGTCAAACAGGTGTCGCATTAAATTCAATGCTTGAGTTTTTCCAAGCCTTAGTTCAAGCGAATTTGCCAGATCTGGGATATAGAGATCTTCTCGCAATGTTACTAGTTCCGGTTACTTCATCCCTACTTCATAAGCAAGCTTATCACTCGTTGGCTAAGTGTGCAGCCGCCCTGACAATCACTTGGCACAATGAAGCGCAGTGCATCGTACAACAATTGCTGAAAGACGTTCAGAATCCAACGGATATTCAGAACGTTACGCCGCAACACATATTCGCCTTGCTGGTCATTGGAGAGATAGGAAGACACGTGTAAGAGAATTGTGATTTATTTCTAATGAACTGTATTATAAGAAAAAAAGATTTATCTTTGAAATAATGTTTCCACAGAGATTTAAGCGGAATTAATTCATTGAAACACACGATTCTAAATTCATTCTCATCTCACTCGGAAGAAGTTAAGTCCGCGGCCAGTTATACGTTGGGAAATATCGCAATTGGAAATCTTCCTGAGTATCTACCTTTCATACTTCAGGAGATTGAGGCGCAGCCCAAACGTCAATATCTGCTTTTGCATTCGTTGAAGGAGGTAACATTCGTGCAGTAATAATCTTTATTCCCGTTCAAGCTCATCGGAATAGGAAATCCATTTCTAAAGTACTATTTGTCTTTGCAGATCATTACAAGTCAATCAGCCAGTCCATCTGGCGTGTCAAACTTGCAGAATTTCGTGCCTTCGATCTGGATGCTCTTGTACAGGCATTGCGAATGCACGGAAGAAGGTACTCGTAACGTCGTGGCCGAATGTCTCGGTAAACTGACATTAATTGATCCCGCTACTCTGTTACCAAGACTGCAAGAATCGCTCAAATCACCATCAGCTCTTATGAGAACAACGACAGTCACCGCAGTTAAATTTACCATTTCCGATCAGGTACTTAGCCACAACTTATAATATCATCTATATTATATGTATGATATCGACGTATCATATATCTATTTCTGTTCTTTAAGGAATGAAGTACTACGATTTATTACCTAGTTTACCTCAAAATTTATTTTTCTCTTATTTCTTCTATATCAGCGAAATAATATATTTCCGCTCAATAGCTTTTGTATTATATGCGAGTTTGCAGAATCGGGTATTGAACCCGGTCTCTTATTTGACAAACTGTTTTATCACCAAGCTATTCAGTGCCCTAACAAATGTATCTAATTTAATATTTATATATTTACAGCCACAACCAATAGATGCCATGTTGAAGCAATGTATGGGTAATTTCTTAGTCGCTTTAGAGGATCCTGATCTTAACGTGCGTAGGGTAGCACTAGTCGCATTTAATTCTGCTGCGCACAATAAGCCTATGCTGATACGGGATCTCTTAGACGTAGTGCTGCCGCATCTTTACGCGGAAACCAAGATCAAGGTTAGCAAGATTTAAATCTAAGAAAATACTAAATCTCAGTCTGAACTAATCAGTTCTGATTGTCCGTTGTCACCGAGACTTTGTCGTAGTGTAATAAACTTTCCGTTACAGAAAGAACTAATCAGAGAGGTCGAGATGGGTCCTTTCAAACACACGGTAGACGACGGATTGGACCTTCGTAAAGCAGCATTCGAGTGTATGTACACCTTGCTGGATTCGTGTCTCGATAGGCTGGACGTCTTTGAGTTTCTAAATCATGTGGAGAACGGTCTTAGGGACCATTATGACATCAAGATGCTGACTTATCTCATGACCGCGCGACTCGCGCAATTGTGCCCGACTGCAGTCTTGCAAAGTGAGTACATCGCGCACGATTGTTTATATTTGTATTAAAATTCTTGATATTTTAGAACATTCAATATTCTAATCCTACGTTCCAATGTTTATCATATAGGGTTGGAGCGATTAGTCGAGCCGCTGAAAAGTACTTGCACGATGAAAGTAAAAGCGAACTCAGTGAAGCAGGAGTATGAGAAGCAAGACGAATTGAAACGCTCTGCTTTGAGAGCCGTCGCAGCATTGTTAACTATTCCTGATGCAGGTAAATAGAATTGTTTTAAAATTAAATTAATTTAAATAAAATCCTATTTTATTTTCAAAACATTTATCTATTTATAAAATTTTTTAAAACTTTAACTCAAAAGAACTAAATTAACTAAAAATGATTTCAATTTATATACCTACAGCATGAAAATTGATATATGTATAGACGTAGTAATTATTTTACGCTTCTTGTGGGGTATAGGAAGGACTCCCGCTCCTTTTACATTGCCTCTTCTTTAACCTACCTATCCTCCTCCTCCCCCCTCTCTCTCTCTCTCTCACTTACTCGTAAACTTACGATATATGTGCGACGTTTATTTGCAGATAAAAATCCATCGTTGAGCGAATTTGTCGGGCAGATTAAGGCCACGCCGGAACTGTTGCCGCTCTTTGAGATAATACAAAAGGACTGTACTGGCAGTAACATGAACGAACCAAACGCAATGGATCAGAGCTAAGAATAATTGACTTAATTCTTTTTTGTATTTCGTATAGATGAACGTGGGTTAAGCGCATTCGTGATCATACTCTATCCATAGTTTATTTCTATACATTATTTTTTCATCATTATATCTTCGATTTGAAGGTAGTTTCTAATGAATGTGAGTTAATGTAGCACATCATGTATAAATTTTAAAATAAATTTGCCGGCAATAATCATTTTATTATCATTTATATGTGTAATTTCCCCTTTTTATGGTACAGATTAATCTCTCTATACATACGTATGTAGATATAATAAACACTCCACGCAGGGCAAAATTATTAAGAAAAAAATTCGAGAAAAGAGACGCTATCGAGACAATGCAAAAAAATAAAAATAGCGATTATAAATGTCTACCAGGTTGATGTTTTCTTTTAGCGCACTTTCTATTAAAATACTAATTAATGATATTTACTATTATTTGCGAGCACGGGAACACAGACAAATTCGGACGAAATGAGCTTGTTAATGTGAAATCCAAAATTGTCTTAATTAATTGTCTTAAAGTCTTTAATAAAGATTCCTTCTCGAAGTCCTGATTCCTTCCAGATTCCTTCGAAGTGAGGTAGCTTGCAGGTTGAAAAATCACTCCACAGTCCACACTCTCGTTGCGTCTGATGTGGTTGCTGGCAGACCGTCACTTCCAAGATGATCCACAGTTGCGTGTATAGACCAATAAAGTTAGTGCAACGGTCACTTTAGAGTACTTTAGACGGTGTGGCATAGACCTCGATGCGGCACGAATCTCTGAAAGACCAGAAATACCTTAGTGCTGTAATCCAAGACACTTTGATGTGGACAACACTAATGCTGAAGCACTCAAAGGTGACCACAAAGGTCTTGTGATCTTTACTTACTAGTCATGTTCCTTAGTGAGCCTTAAGAGGATGGGACCCGAAGAGGATAATTTTTGTGTTTTGGTGTGATCGACATGAACACAACCGCTGATGTCCCTCGGAATCATCGTCGTAAAGTAAATCATCATGTGGTGAAGTCTTTTGCACGCAACGCATCTCTTCCGCGATGAACAATCCGCCAGTTGATGCCGGCCGAAATAGTTTAGGCTTGTTGCCGTCCGCAAACCTTTCTTCTCATCAGACAGCCTTTTTCCATGAATTCCGGACAAAAGAAAATGTGTCGTTGCTTGGCCTTCTGACAGAGGACACATCGGTTACTACTCTAACTCCGGTTTTTAGCCTAGATGAGCTCTAGCAGAACGAGGTGAAGAACCGCTTGTTATCATCAACGATACTGAGTTAGAGTCAACTTTGGATGAAACTCCACGACTTCGCACACAACATTCGAAGAACGCGTTCAGGACATCTGAAGAAGGTGGCTCAGAAGTATCACAATTGTAGTTTTCCATTTATGTAGTTCGAGCAGTCCCACCAAGATGGATAAACAGATCGCCGCACTTCATGATAAGACATCCGATGGCTTCAAGGGAGCTGACGATGGGAAGCATACCGTGATCTGCTTCAGATTACTGGCCAACTCCATTTTTGTTTCCGCAAGACGGGACAAAAGCAGAAAAGCACAATCGCACCGGCAGCCTTTGTTAGAGTAATGATCTGCCAGCATGGATCAGACACGCAGAAAATTCTCGTCGATCTCGAGCGACTTACACACTAATAACTACTGTGCCTCGCTTTTAAGACTCGTGTTCAAACAAAACTTCTTTACATTTGAGAGCGACGGATTCTTGTCGATGATCGACGAACAGATTTCAGAATCAGGACTAATTCTTAAAATTTATTATATTGACATAAAAATGAAATGATCGAAGAACAATTGCATAATGTTATTTAATGTGATTTCGAACAACTATTCAGTATTACTTTGTTGATATAAACAAAATCAATTTTGTATTATTTAATATACGAAAACATACCAGGTTAGACAGAAATAATTCTTTTCTTACTAATATTCATTAAATAAAAGTACATTTTGCGTTACAAAATTATAAACACACATGCACGCACACACTTCGCTTGATATAAAAATAAAAATAATCTTAATTTTTAATTTTTAGAAAAAAACTAATAATATTAAACGAATAAAAATAATCTTAAAACATCTTAAAATAATGTGAGAAAATGCTTGAACATTTTGAAAGCTTAACTTTCAGCTACGCAAATATCATAAGTAATATCATATAATGAATAATCAGTTTCTTTCATCTTCTACTTTTACATCTGTTAGTAGTACAGAAAAGATTCGTCTGGCTTCAGAAATTTGAGAGAGGAAAAAAAAGAACTGCCTCAACTAATAAAAAATTAAACGAATAAAAATAATCTTAAAACATCTTAAAACTATGTGAGAAAATGCTTGAACATTTTGAAAGCTTAACTTTGAGCTACGCAAATATCAGAAGTAATATCATCATAATGAACAATCAGTTTCTTTCATCTTCTATTTTTACATCTGTTAGTAGTACAGAAAAGATTCGTTTGACTTCAGAATTTGAGAAAGAAAAAGAAAGAACTGCCTCAACTAATAAATCCAAACTTGGAAAGAATCTTTCTTTATTACAATTTTCACATTCAGTTATTTTGCTTAACATTTCATCAATCTTTAAAGAGGCTAATTCTTGCTTCTGTCGTTCATCAAAAACTGATGGCAAAATCTTCCATTCGAAAACTAAATCGTATAGCTGGCTCATTGAAATTATCGCAGGATATTCCGACAAGATTTATAATAGGAATATCTTTTTGTTCCAAAAGACTTCTGAAACCTTGGAAGAGTTTACTCGTGGAATAATCTTTGGCGTCTGACGATATTACTTCTAATAATTCCGTCGCGACTTTCTTATTCAAAGGAGAAAAATATCGAATGAGAATGGATATTATTTTTGTGCCGAATTATCTGAATTTTCATCGATCAAAATCGAAAATCTACTAGACTGCAAATTAAGAATTTTTTCGTCTTCAGTTTACCAATTTTGGTAATTTGGATAGTTTTTCTTTATTAATTTTTTAATGCGATCTATTGAAATATTTTGCACAACTTCAGGATATCTACAAATATCCATCATCAATATTTCCAAATCATCTGCGGCCTTTCCAACGATATTATGTTCGGCACAAAATGTCGCACAAGCTCGCTTAACTCTATCTTCATATGACAAATCCATAGATGTGTTGTTAGCATTATCAATCGCTTTCCCTGAATTTACGTTTTCGATATGTTTGGCCATTTGTGAGTGTTCAATCAGATCCGTTTTGCAACATTTGATGATCTCATTGCATACAGTACAAATTGCGTTATTTTCCGAATGAGCCAACCATCCTTTAAAAATGTTTTCGTTTAGCCATGAAGCTTGAAATTTGTTAACTTCACGCTTTTTAATTGCTCCTTTTCCTACATTTATATCCATTATCAAAATAAATGATATAATACGACTTGCCTTAACCTATCGACCTATCAACCTGTCGTGACCTGTCGAAAGCGCGCTAAAACCTGCCAAAAAAAATCGTCAAATCTGTCCTTTTTGGAGCGTCCCCTGGCGTCCCCTAGTTTGACCACGTTGCGATTGGCCGCATTCAGCCAGACACAACTGTTGAGTGTCGTCTTATCAACACGCTACGTTGATTTGTTGGGTCTAAAAGTTAAGAGCCAATCACGTTCGATTGCTACTGAGCGGTTTGTTCTGCCAAACGCGCCCCCATTGACCACAGCCACTCACAGCCCCAATGCCTAAAGTTCTTCCATTGGACCAGCCAATTACAAAATTCTATTTTAAATCAGCCAATTGGCGACGTGGTCAATTGGGTCCTATTCCATTCGGCTACTCACTGAGCGGTCGTGCTCGAGGATGCACCCAAATAAACCATGATTGGTTCTTATTTTTGAATTTAATTTACTATATTTAATTGCTAGCTGTTTTTTTTTTTTTTTTTTTAAGACGATCTTTAAATAATAAGATTTAACTATATGAATACCAGCCTATCAGCTGTTGCCCCGTTCCCTCCGCCATCATCATTATCACGTGCGCTGCCACGTAGAATAATGGAATGAGAATAGAGCGAGAGGAAATTTCGAAGTAAAGCGGATAAAGAGAATAAAGAGATGATTTTAAAATAGAAGAAGCCGACCGACACAGTTTTCTACAGGTTTTCGAAATGCAAAATTATTCTATTCATATGTCGCGATTATTTTATTAATGTATCGCGGCCCGCATGCAAATCGAAAATCCAGCTTTATCATCGACATCAGGCACCAAAAAAAGAGAGAGTACCATCTATATATTATATAATCTAAATCGTATTGACACTGTATTGACACTGTATTTGACACTGACAGAACGCCGCACGCCGCACGCCGCGTTTAGCCGGAGTCAATCGGAGTTATTGATAACGTGTCCCAAGCAAGAATTAATTTTATAGGATTTCTACTTGTTTATATTAAGTTTATATTGGATTTGCCTCTTTTCCGAAGAACCACTCAAAAGTACCGTGCGTTAAAACGGAAAAGAAAAAACAGATGACATCGAGCATAATTTCTCCATCACCGATAACGCTGTTATCAACTATCACTACGCTTTAGTGACAGACACATATTAGATGTGGCAGTTTAGAATACGGATTTACATTTTATTAAATTACACCAAATTGCAATCCCAAAATTATTTTATACCGCTCGGTTGAAACATTTCAACCGTGTAGAACCAATTTCGCAAACAACAGCAGCAACATGCGAGGGACAATAATTTGACATATCAATGCGGATTGTCAATTACAGTAGCCGCTTGATTATTCGGCATCCAGCCGAGATTATTGTGACCCAGAAATTGTGACAGAAACTTTGTCAAGATGCCACTGGAAAAGGGACTGGCGTCAAAGTACATGTATATCACGTTTGTGATCGCAGCATATTGGTAAGATATCACAAAATGATATCAAGTCGCTCGCATATCGTTCGACCTACCTTAAATATATTTTTTTATACATTTAAATAGATTATGAGTTGATCTTGTCTTAGGATGCAAAAAGTATATATATATAATTATAAATATTTTTATAATTCAAAGTCTCACCAATTTCTCGGTCAAACAGCTCTTTTCTTTAAATGCATTTTTAAATAATTTTCAGGATAGTGTCCATCCTGACTGTATTCATGAACAAAGCACTCCTGTCCAGCGACACTGTAAATTTGGATGCTCCTCTATTTGTAACTTGGTTTCAATGTATAGTAAGCGTAGCTATCTGTGTTACTTTACACAAACTGTCCCACTGGTTCCCAGACTACATTGAAATTGCGGATGGTAGTCCATTTAAAAGAGACACTTTGAAAAAGGTATGTAAATTGCTTTAGGAACATTGTACAATGTAAATGTAATAATTGTTTTTTTTTGTTACAAACGATTGGAAACGAATTATTCCATGGAGGAAAATCATTGCATAGAAATGTTATCTACTTTAAATTTAAAAAAATAGATACTTAATAAATTTAACAAAATAAGATGAACTCTTGATTAGAATATATAAAAGAATGTGACTTTTTAAATCTTGCGATTTGTCTGCAACAACAGTTGACAATTTTTATGGCTGAAAGTATAGAGAAGATATGAAGTGTTTTTATGTTTTCTAAATTTTTTATAGATACTGCCATTATCAATTCTGTTCACCGCAATGATAGCGACTAACAACTTGTGCCTGAAACACGTCGGCGTCGCATTTTACTATGTGGGCCGTTCGCTAACGACAGTATTTAACGTCGTGTTTACCTACATTTTACTCGGTGAGAATCCTACGCGAACAAATCCGTCTAAACCGAGTGGAAATTATCGGATTAACTAATCAACGAAAGTTTGCAGGGCAAACGACATCTCTGAAATGCATAGCATGCTGCGCGGTAATTATTGCCGGGTTCTGGTTAGGGGTGGATCAGGAGCATGTAGCGGGCTCCCTGTCTGTTCTCGGGACTCTGTTCGGCGTGCTTGGATCGTTGTCGTTATCCTTGTACTCCATCCGTATGAAACAGACGCTCCCGGTCGTAAATCAGGACATCTGGTTACTTTCCTATTATAACAATTTGTACAGCATCATCATCTTCATCCCGCTAATGATAATCAGCGGTGAACATACAACCGTGTACAATTACGAGAAGCTTGGACATCCCCTTTTCTGGACTGCCATGACGATCGGCGGTGTATTCGGCTTCGCCATCGGATACTTCACCGCGCTTCAAATAAAAGTCACATCTCCTTTGACGCATAACGTTAGCGGCACCGCGAAAGCATGCGCCCAAACGGTTTTAGCGACTTACTGGTTTAACGAAAAGAAATCGTTTCTCTGGTGGCTAAGCAATATCGTTGTCCTCACTGCCAGTGGGTTTTACGCGAGGATCAGGCAACTGGAGTTGAGTAAAGAGTACAAAATCGAGACGCAACAACTTAAAGTCTAACAACGGTAATGAGGCGTAGCAATTTTATTAAAATGTTTTCATATTTAAAGCATTATTTTACGCACAACCGCGTATATAAATATATGTATATACATGTTCTCTCTTAAAGAAATATCATATGGAAGAGATGCTATTCTTTACATGTACATGCAAACTGCAGAAGTTTATTCGACAGTTTTACAAAAGTTTGTATATATATATATATATATATGTATATAAATATGTATAAATATCTCTGCATTTAAAACAGTATTATAGTATCAAATATTTTAAATATTAAGTCTATGATGTTTACAGTTTAGCTAGTCTAGCCTGTTTTCTACATGACGATATAAAAAAAAAACTTTTATTGCATGTCACAAATGCTTTAAAGTTTCTGTAGCTGACATTATCCCTAATATCACAGTGTTATATAATCTCCAAACTTCTCGGAGATTACTGATCATTTGTGTATACACTCTTAAAAATGCGTATATGGCTTAAAATCGTGATGCAATTCCATTTCCACGACTATCCGAGTGACTCGATAGTGAATCCTTCCTTTTGACAATTGCGTTTACGCTTCTCATGGATGAGCTATCGTCGTGAGACAACGGCGATATCATGGAATACAATCGAGCCTGCAACGCAGCCTCCATCGAGTGTCTTTGATTATCTTCAATCACCATACCGTCAGAGGCAAAATAGTACCTATAAAAAGATTGAATAAATTGATACGTTGTAAATATACCTCACGCCTATTTATTTGAGATTATTAAATTTCTTATATACCTGGGATATTCTATCGCGGCAGAAACGTTTAGTGCGCGCACGATGAGATTGTAGAGAATTTGGCCGTTAAGAAAAACATCGTTCGAACCGAGCACTCCACGCAATCCGCATATTCCCCCATCGTAATGGAAAATAATAGGGACGAACGTCGACAAATCATTGTCATCGATATTGTCCAAAAAGAATCCAGCCATTCTGTTCCCGGAACCGAAAGGTGAACTCAGACCACTGCATAATTTATAACGTATGTTAGTACAACGAGACCGTTCAGTTATCTAATAGATGTATAGAAATACAATTGATTCCTGTTACTAACGATAAGATGGTAACGTAGGTGTCTTGCCAATCCATTGCCATGACTCCAGTGTACGTTTCTTTTTTCACGTCTAAAATTATTATTATGAGATTAATAGAGAATTACGCGCAGATCTGTGATAATTAATAATAATAAAAAAATAGTACGTGTCTCACCTTGTTGCAAGTTTTGAAAAAACTGTAGAAATACATTCATCAACGTTTGAGCAACAAGAACTTGAGATTCTATAGTAGATGCATTTTCTGCTAAAATTGGAAGGTTTTCCAGTGCTTCGATCACCTCTTGCATAAAAAACGCGTGCGACGGATAATAAATTGTATGGCGATGTAACGTTGCGCTCCTCGCCATCGTTACGGTAGGTTCGTAACTCGCCAATTGTTGCAGCAATCTTTCACGGAGCGTAGTATTTTGTAGAATTTCATGGGACAAGGTACCGTTATATAACGCTAAAAGAAAATTTTTTAATATTAATAATCCAATCGTGTAATTTAAGAAAATCGAGACAAAGTTGCATGAGAATTATCTACGATTCACAGAGTTGCAAAATACATTTACCCGTTGCACCGTAGTGCGCTACAATATCCAACGTCCTTGTAAGTTCGTGCAATTGTAGTCTATCGCCTGGACTCAAAGGGCCAGCGTAAAATATCTCATAATCTGTATTCTTCGCCACTTCGTCCGAAAGATCCTTAGATATAACGAATCCTTCCCGAGTCAACTCAACGACGGGTTCTACGACGTCGCGCCACGCCAAACTGCCATACGATCTTTGAGCAAATTCCAATCCTTTTAGCAGAGCTGGCAAACGTATTCCAGCCTCGGCAAAGAAACCTGAAGAAGAGAAATTGTGTAGGTAACATATATTTTTCTTTCTTTATACGTTATACACGTTAAATCAATGCGCAAAATTGCATTTACCTGTGGTTGTATTACTTGCAAAATCAATAACAATCGGATGAGTGTAATTTTTGTAATTATATATCATTATGTAACCGCCTCTGGAAACAAAATCAAGATTTAGAAAGGACGCCGAGATGAAGATCAGTTAGCCAATATCTTACCCGCCAAGACCGGTTTTATGAGGCGCTACTACAGCCATGCAAATAGTCGCTGCTACCGCAGCATCGACGGCATTGCCTGATCTGGCTAGTATTTTGGTACCAATTTGGGAACAATTGGAATAATCCGTGGCAACTGCACCATGAGCACCGTGAAGGCTGCTCTGAAACGAGACAAGGATATTGTCAGAATGTTTTATTACTTTGTTGCCCTCTTTTCTATTTTTAGTATCTATACCTGCGGTATACTTTCGGTGTAAAGAATTTGCAACACCAGCATGGTGGTGATGGCAAAAGTCAACGCGATAAAGCAGAATGTGATGAATTTCAGCCCATTGCCGCAGTAGGCACAGAGTCTGTACCCGTAGCTTCTCTCCTTCGTCAAAGGACATTCCTCTGTGAGACCTGCAAATACGCTGACCTGTAATCCTTTCCTTTTGTCGTATATATGACAAGTCGCTATCCTAAAAACTACTGACTTGGGACGATTTTGACTAAATTACCGATTAACTTATCAATATCTGCACTATTTTGTTGATATGGATAGAACAAATAAATAAATAATTTTGTTTTAATACATGGAAAAAGATATTAAATTAAGGACTACAAATTGAACAGTTAGAAATTTTGCAATAAACAGTTCTGCCAGTTTTGAATTAATCATGACGATCAAGAAATGCAAATGTAGTGTGCAAAATATTTAGGCCAATGCACACAGAGCGAAAGGCGTTTTGCGCTTACGTGTATTGTAACTCATTTTCCAAAGTTCGTCGCTTTTTAATAATAATCTTGCACGTTACCGCGATATTTGTGACTTGAGTTTATTTCAAAATATCGAGAGAAAATTGCAAGTAATAACGTCAACAAAAACTCAAATGTACTAAAACAGAAACGAAAACACGAAAAAGAAAAACTAGGGAGGTCTTCCGTCCTTTTTCAGACAGTTTGATACACTCCACCCCGCCTCCAGTAGAAATCCGAAAGGAACTAGATAATAACTAGATGGAACGTGCAGCGGGTTTTTCAAGTTTATTATTCGACAAGACGTATAAAACATGTGCGAAACCGTAACTTCGCGAGGCTCGAGAACATCCCTGAGCTTCCCTCCTTACGAATCCGTGTTAAATATACATCCTAGAAAATCGGTAGACGAGTCGTCCTCCCAACAATTAATATATTTTTCTTTACATCGTACACGCGAAGCACTAAAGTTACACCTAGTCAACTCCATCGAATCGGACGCGTTTGGTTTTATGTTGTAATAACTTTCCAGAAACTCCAGCACAGACGATTTATTTTGCAGACTATTGAACAACATTCGTTCCGTCCTCGGCAAGATTTTTTCCAACATGAATACCAGATGATGGTGGAAACACTGAAATTCAGTCGGCACGGTCGACGTGATGTCCAACCAATCTTGAACGCAGGCGAGCGGAGTGGCGGAGCGTCCCGAGAACAACGCCGGATTAGTTAAAATACCCCTGGCGGACATCACCCCCTCGCATCCGGATGCCTTGAACAAGGATTCCGCGCTTTCCAGACTTTTCGCGTCGCCGTTCGCCACGAAGGGGCAGCCGCACGTGATCCCTGAGAAGCTTGAGCTTGTCCAAATCGATCGGTTCGTTACGCATCTCAGGAGTCCTCGCGTGAATCGTCAGGAACGAGGCGTCGGCTTTCTCCAGAGTCTGGCACAACGCTATCGTCTGGCGTATATCCTTCAACAAACGTATCTTCGCGGAAACGGTGAACGGCCTTGGAATACGATTTCTGACCTGACGCACCAGATCCTTAACGAGCTCCGGTTTTCTCAACAAATCAGCCCCGTATCCCTCTTTCATGGCCCAGCGTTGCGGACAGCCACAGTTCAGGTCTACACCGTTGCAATATCTGTCAATTGGAGGAATAAAATACACGAGAGAAAAACAAGAGTACATTTATATCTGTCTTGAAATATATAAAATGTATATACAAATGGTGAAATTGTGACTTACGGCGCAACCATTTCTGAAGCATCGACAAAGTCGTTTACAGTCTTAGCCGCAAATTGAACGATCAGTGGCTGATCTTTTTCGTGCGTGGCAAATTCGTTGTCCCGAGCTTTTGAGGATTGCACGAACGAGTCCGCCAGGATCATGGGTGTGAAGCATATGTCGCATCCGTACCGTCTCACAAGTGTTCTGAACTGTAGCCTAGAAAAAAAAATGCTAAGTCAATATAATAATACACGCGCAAATGCGTAAATCAAAGAATATTGCCTCCGCGCTCACTTGCTATATCTGACCATCGGGGCACAGATTTTTATCATTCTTGGCTCTTTTAACATTTCCACCACGTCGGTAGTCATTATTAAAATATTTTCGGTAACCACTTAGATTAAAAAAAAGAAAAAAAAAGAAAAAGACAAGTTCCCGCCTGTTTACATTGAATGTAAAGACAAAGGAAGAGTTCAGCAACAACAAAAACTTCAATTATACTACTTTGGATTCGCGTTTTGTTGTTGACGCGCATGTTTAGCATCTCCCACTACGCGACTACCGCCATGTCCGCCATATTGACGTTCGGAAACGTCACCCGAGTGCACACGAGTGTATTCCCTTCTCTTTCTATCTTAGCGAGTTAGAAGGAGAAGGGAGTATACCCGTGAGTACCCGATGGTACCCGACGTTACTGTCGGCATTTGTCGTCGCCGCCAGTGTCGCCATTCGCCATATCGCTTCAGCACGCTTCAGCGTGTATCTTCGCCGGGTGTTTGGCGTTGATTTGTGCTCGTTCGTGCTCCATTAGCAGAAATTGCAAGAAAAAATTGCGACTGACGTGGAAGCTACATCCCGAAATCGCGTATTTCGCATGCTAAGAAAAAAATGAGTAATATATTCGGTCTCGAAGACAGTAAGTGAACGAAAACAATTAGAATTAAATTAAGGTTATGATATCTCGTAAACCTTCGCAATTGCATGTGAGGCGCAATTTTGCGGTCTCCACTTTATGACATTCCCAATACTTTTGCTCGAATCTTTTTTCTCCCGCTAATTTTTAAAGAAATTCCAGGACATTTATTATCAAAGTTGCCTTTCTCACTGTTGAGTTTTGCGAACTTTTGTTAGCACATTGAATACCGAATCTAATTCGCTCATCTTTGCTGTCAATACCAAAGTGAAATTTTCATCAAATTTGGTCAACATGTCGATGAAATCTTATTTAATTGATTTATGCAAAACTATCATGTATGATACATTTATTATTTTAGATTTACTTTAATATTAATTTTGTACTTATAAACTTATAAGTGCTATTTTTTACAGTTTTATGCACTTTTGTTCAGTTTGCTCATGCTGGATTGCTGCAGTCTTATTCTGTAACTCTGAACAACAGTGTCGGCATTGTTATGTTGTCATCGCACAGGTATAATATATGATAAAAAAATGGGCAACAACGATAATGATACTCTCATCAAGAGTTATGGAATAAGTCTGCTGGATTTGTGTGCTTATTGCTGTACGAGCAGTGTCGCCAGCTATTTTGCTGGCTTAACTTCAAACTTTATAGGCTTTCATGCTGGCTGAGCAGTTGGAGCCTGCTTAATTAAAAAAAAAAATCCCTAAAATGCTACTTTTACTTATTCCAGATCAATATGATGAGGAAGACGCGGACGAAATCTCGTCCAAACTTTGGCAAGAAGCCTGCTGGATCCTCATCAATGCGTACTTCGACGAGAAAGGGCTTGTACGGCAGCAGCTGGATAGCTTCGATGAATTTATCGAAATGTCCGTTCAGCGTATCGTGGAGGATTCGCCGCAGATAGAATTGCAGGCAGAGGCGCAGCACACCACGGGCGAGATAGAGAAACCTGTGAAACATCTGTTGAAATTCGAGCAGATTTACTTGTCGAAGCCGACTCATTGGGAGAAGGATGGCGCGCCGTCTCCCATGATGCCCAATGAAGCCAGATTAAGAAACCTAACGTATTCCGCGCCGTTGTACGTGGATATCACCAAGACGATCGAGAAGGACGGCGAGGACCCCGTAGAGACGCAGCATCAGAAAACATTTATCGGGAAAATACCGATTATGTTGAGATCAAAGTATTGCTTGCTCGCCGGTTTGTCCGATCGTGACTTGACAGAACTGAACGAATGCCCGCTGGATCCCGGTGGATATTTCATCATTAACGGCTCGGAGAAGGTTCTTATAGCCCAAGAGAAAATGGCTACAAACACGGTTTACGTGTTCAGCATGAAGGACGGGAAGTACGCCTACAAGGCGGAAATCCGTTCCTGCCTGGAACACAGTTCGCGTCCGACCTCGACCTTGTGGATCAATATGATGGCCAAGAGCGGTGCCAGCATTAAAAAGTCCGCTATAGGCCAACGCATTATCGCCATTATTCCTTACATCAAGCAGGAGATCCCCATAATGGTGGTTTTTCGAGCCCTCGGATTTGTGGCCGATCGCGATATCCTCGAACATATCATTTACGATTTTGACGATCCCGAGATGATGGAAATGGTGAAGCCGTCCTTGGACGAAGCTTTCGTCATACAGGAACAGAACGTCGCTTTGAATTTCATCGGTACCAGAGGCGCCAAGCCGGGAGTGACCAAGGAGAAACGGATTAAATACGCCCGAGAAATCCTGCAGAAGGAGATGCTGCCGCACGTCGGCATAAGCGATTTCTGCGAAACCAAAAAGGCTTATTTTCTCGGCTATATGGTCCACAGATTGCTGTCGGCGTCTCTGGGTCGAAGGGAATTGGACGATCGCGATCATTACGGTAATAAGAGATTGGACTTGGCCGGGCCTCTGCTGGCGTTTTTGTTCCGAGGTCTATTCAAAAATCTGATGAAGGAGGTACGCTTGTACGCGCAGAAATTCATAGATCGGGGAAAGGACTTCAATCTCGAGCTGGCTATCAAGACGAAAATCATCACGGACGGTCTGAGATACTCGCTCGCCACGGGTAACTGGGGCGACCAGAAGAAGGCGCATCAAGCGAGGGCGGGGGTGTCGCAGGTATTGAACAGATTGACCTTCGCGTCGACCCTGTCGCATTTAAGACGAGTGAATTCGCCCATCGGAAGAGACGGCAAACTTGCCAAGCCACGTCAGCTGCACAACACATTGTGGGGTATGCTGTGCCCCGCGGAGACCCCTGAGGGTGCCGCTGTAGGACTGGTAAAGAATCTAGCGCTGATGGCGTACATAAGCGTCGGCTCGCAGCCCTCGCCTATCCTAGAATTCTTGGAGGAGTGGTCCATGGAGAACCTTGAGGAGATAGCCCCGAGCGCGATCGCCGACGCCACGAAGATATTCGTGAACGGATGCTGGGTCGGCATCCATCGCGATCCGGATCAATTGATGGCCACTTTACGCAAACTGAGAAGGCAGATGGACATCATCGTGTCGGAAGTATCGATGGTCCGCGATATTAGAGACCGCGAGATAAGGATATACACGGACGCTGGTAGGATCAGCAGACCTCTGCTCATAGTAGAAGGTCAAAATTTGCTGCTGAAGAAGAGGCATATTAACATGTTGAAAGAAAGAGATTACAATAACGACGGGTAAGCATCTAGGATATTCCTGCTTTCCATTCGTCTGCTTTTACGAATGTTGCGCTCTCTATATGACCAATTTGTGTGTGTGTGTGTGTTACAGGTGGCAGGAACTAGTAGGTAGCGGAGTAGTGGAATACATAGACACCCTGGAGGAAGAAACTGTCATGATAGCTATGTCACCCGATGACCTCCGACAGGACAAAGAATACGCGTATTGTACGACGTATACGCACTGCGAAATTCATCCGGCGATGATTTTGGGCGTGTGCGCTTCTATTATACCGTTCCCTGATCATAATCAGAGCCCTAGGAACACTTATCAGGTATCATGCGTAGATTTCATGGTCGCTACGTTTTTCTCTCTACCGTTCAACGTCTTTACGAGATCTAATGCACGAATTGTTTTTCAGAGTGCTATGGGTAAACAAGCTATGGGGGTGTACATTACGAATTTCCATGTGCGCATGGACACCTTGGCTCACGTGCTCTATTATCCTCATAAACCGCTGGTCACAACAAGATCCATGGAGTACCTCAGGTTCCGTGAATTACCGGCCGGCATTAACAGCATCGTCGCGATCCTGTGTTACACGGGATACAATCAAGAGGACAGCGTTATTCTGAATGCGAGCGCCGTCGAGAGAGGCTTCTTCAGATCGGTGTTTTATCGCTCCTACAAGGAATCCGAGTCGAAGAAGATCGGCGACCAGGAGGAGCAGTTCGAGAAGCCCTCGCGCTTAACTTGCCAGGGAATGCGCAACGCTATATACGACAAGTTGGACGATGACGGGATCATCGCACCTGGAATTCGAGTATCGGGCGACGACGTAATCATAGGAAAAACGATTACTTTGCCGGAAACGGATGATGAGGTAAAGTGATTATATTTTATCCTCTAACAAATAAACCTCTCTAATGGAAAAAGAGGATAACGTGCTTCATTCTTTGCTATTTGCCTTTTAGCTGGATAGTACAACGAAACGTTTTATGAAACGCGACGCGTCGACTTTCTTACGAAACAGCGAGACCGGTATAGTCGATCAAGTGATGCTGACGTTGAACAGCGAAGGATATAAATTCTGCAAGATCCGAGTGCGCAGTGTACGTATCCCGCAAATCGGCGATAAATTTGCGTCGCGTCACGGGCAGAAGGGTACATGCGGAATTCAGTACCGGCAAGAAGACATGCCGTTCTCCTGCGAAGGTCTTACACCGGACATTATTATCAATCCTCACGCTATCCCTTCTCGTATGACTATCGGCCACTTGATCGAGTGCATCCAAGGAAAAGTTTCTGCCAATAAAGGTAATAACGGTAACACTTAGCGATACTTGGGTTTGAGATGGACAATGCTCTTATACAAATTTGATACGTTTTTAGGAGAGATTGGTGACGCCACGCCGTTTAACGACGCTGTGAACGTGCAAAAGATTTCCACGCTTTTGCAAGAGTATGGTTACCAATTGCGAGGAAACGAAATGATGTGCAACGGGCACACGGGTCACAAGATCCTCGCGCAAGTCTTCATGGGGCCGACGTATTATCAACGTTTGAAGCATATGGTGGACGATAAGATCCATAGTAGGGCGAGAGGACCTGTGCAAATTTTAGTTAGACAACCTATGGAGGGTCGAGCGAGGTAATTATGTGTTATTATCTTTGTTACTTTAATTATAATCTGTCATATTGATTCAAATGTAATACATATACATATATCCATGTATTTATTCAGGGATGGTGGACTTCGTTTCGGAGAAATGGAACGGGATTGTCAAATTTCTCATGGCGCGGCGCAGTTTCTGCGAGAACGTCTGTTTGAAGTATCAGATCCATATAGAATTCACATATGTAATTTTTGTGGTTTAATCGCTATAGCGAATTTGCGAAACAACACTTTCGAATGCAAGGGATGTAAAAACAAAACGCAAATTTCACAAATTAGGCTGCCGTACGCGGCAAAGTTGCTCTTCCAGGAACTAATGGCAATGAATATTGCACCTAGACTCATGATACAATGAGTCTTCTGTAAATAATTTATTTTACGTAAAATATCACTGACTTATCATTGTATATACCGATTGCATACCGTATTGTCGTACAGTGACACGTGAGACAGATTGATGAAAAGCTTTTCATAAGTTTCTAATGTGAACTGGCAACTATTTATTAATAATAAAATGATAGCAATCTTTATGTATGTCAAACTTCATAATCATTGATGTTTATCAATTTGTATGAATAAAATAAATTGGTTTATCATATTAGTTATTAATCTCGCAAAAGAGAGAGTTGACCTGCCTATTAATTTGTATATGTGTTAACATCATGAAAACAACATGTAGTTTACGTATAAAAATGTTGCTTAAATAAATTTAGATGTTCTTTTAAAAATTGTATTTAAAAAAGATTGATACAAATAAGGATTATTCAAAATAGTACACATTATTTGAATTAATCATTAGGATTTCTTACAAGACACACATCTAAAACGCAGAATCGTGCTCTGCAAAGAGGACAGGTACATTTGGAGGACAACCACGTTTCTGGTGCGTTCTCATCTTGTCTCGAGGCAAACCTGTTCAAGTAATGGTAATAATAATATTAACAATACACGATATCTGAATGCATGATATAAATAGAATTAAGAAAAAATAGTAAAAATTTACCGACCATTTCGCCATACACTCTATACACCACATTGGACGGCAAAAACACGTCGTGCAATCGTCAACGTCTCTATTTTCGGTACTGTTGCACAATCTGTTCAATTTAACATTCGACAACGCTTGCATGCATCCGATGCATTGACCTAACTCCTATATATGTATGAATCAATGTAATTGAAGTATATTGAAGACAAACAGACGAGAAGAAAAATCAAAATAATTTGTGGCGATAACAACCGTGCCACTTGATACCTCGGCAGTATCGTAGAATGGATTTTTATCGACCTCTTCTTTGAAAGTGTCGATAAATCTGTCGAGCAAGGTTCTGTGGAACCTTATATTGTGCAGTACAGCAATTGGCCGTGAAACTTTGTCCTGCAGATCCTTAAAATCTAATGCGTTTAATCTTATGTCGAACTCCTGTGCCATAGCTCGCATGGGTTTCACCTGGAAAAACGACACGTAGATCAGTGGATCGTGGACAATCGGTAACGATTTGTGAGTAGCCACGAGACTAATACCTGTATATTGATAAACTGAACTTGATCTCTCGTTGTGGGCGACATGAAATGGACGTCGCTCTTATTCACGACTAAGGTCGCGTCGCTTTGATGTGCCACTTGCAATTTATAAGGTGTGATCTTAATAATCCAATTGTCCGTCGCTATGACACGAGTTACGCTATTTGTGACAATAACGATTTTATCTATTCTAAAATGAAAAATGGTCATTTTAATATAAATACATGTATTTACAACATACACGCGTATGTGTGAGATTTAAGTTCCCAAGTACAAGCTAGGTATTTGAACACGAACCTACGATACTCTGTATTAATGTCCGAGGCGACAGATGTCCATGGAGTATTATTATTGCCGTACACAGACAGATTCTTTGCTATCGGATGAGTGGCCCAATTGTTCACAGACCACTCGAAGACCTTGTTTAGCGTGTAAAGCGGAACAATCGTCGCACAGAGAACGATTAACGGCCCAAGGTAATTTCCATCATTTAGCGACAGCTTTTCGGCATCTATGTGATCGAAGAAGAGCAATCCTAGAACGTAGCCTGTGCAAAGAGAGGATTGTATACCAGTAAACGCTTGTAAAAATGATGTAGAGCAGATGCAATTGGATATGATTAGAGAAAAAAAACATATATATTACCCAGAGGTAGCGCAGAATGCAGAAGTAAAGTGGCTACGCTCCGCCTGATGTGATACTGTACGAAAAACTCATTCTCACTGCCAAGCCAATTTGCGAAGACATCTTTGACGGTCAGTCCCGCTGAGACAAATTCCGTCGGCGGATAGATTATACATCCGGACATCAGAAGATAAAACAAAGTATAGAAAAGTACAGCTGACATTTTTTCATTTAGAGAAAAGTAGAGGGGAGACTCGCCGTTTGTCAGCAGCGTAGCGACGACCTGTTTGGAATAATTTCGTAGATTATTTTAGCACCATCCTCTCTTCGCTGAATTTCTCGCAAAAGTAACAATTGGCGATGGATTACATTCAGTGAGTTGCATTCAGTGACACGCGGACTGCCAGGTGTCTTTTCATAACTACTCAAGTGGAAATTGTCAAAGATCACGAATCATCCGAGAGCGCATTATAGTTTCGACTTTGATTTTGACGACGAATATATCTGTTTGTTTATTGAAACTCTGTATCCAAATCCACCAGCAATGATGACAGATCCGGAAAGATTTGTAGGTTAGATTTTTTAAACCCAATGGTAACACGAGCATTGGTAATCTCTGCGGTCCACTGTCCACTTGACGCTACAAGTGCTTCGAAGCATATTCCTCTTCTTTTTTCTTTCAATGAAGAAAGAAGGAGAAGAAGAACGCTCTGAAGTATTCAAACATTTGTACAAAAATATAAAGTAATTTTAGGATGCACTATAGTTATAATTTATTATACAATTAACTGTTTTATATACAATAAATATAATATGAAAAATGTATTCTTGGTTTCGTGTATCGATTGCAGGTTGTTGATTTGTCCAACATAGGCTGCACATTCCGATATTATATAAGATATATGTATTAAAAATATTAAATAGTATGTACATTGTTTATGCCTTCATGCCAATAAATAATATGCGATTCAAAGATTATTTTAAAATAAAATATATGTTTTAAATTTAAACGTTATTGAATAAAAATAAACCACTTCCTAAATCAACTTACGAATATGTATATATATATGCTTACGCGCGCTTATCGTTTATTCGAGAAGAGATAGAAATTTCGAAACTCTTTCGCAGGTATAGAGGAGATTAAAGATCTTGAAAGAGTCATCTGGTCGTATATAGCCGCGATTCTTGATGAAACTATCTAGCGCAAAATTCGTCTCATTTGTCAGTCGCCGATTCACGATATATAATATCGTGAACGAGAAATAAAAAAAAAAAAATGCTTCTTCCTCGCGCCGCATGTCGAAATGATGAATTACTGTTCTCGCGCACGATCATGCATGCTCGTGACAGTGCAAGAACTTTCACCTTTTCAGTTAGCGGATTAATCAAATTGATTATATAGTAGTCGATTGCTAAACTGTATATACTATATCCAGGTATAATTAATATTTTACTGTTAGTTGATTCGTCAAGAAAACCGCTCCGGCATGAATTTTGGCATGAATTTTAAACAAACGGAATGAATAATATATTTCTCCGATTCGCACTGTTCGGGAATCTCATACAAATAGCGAATTATGAATCTCGAATTACGAATCGCGCATATATATAGTTATTCATGCTAGCTTTGTGAGATATATCTTATCTGTGTGTATATTTGCGTATGCGAGTGTGCGCGCGCAAACAGGTTTTACGCCTATTAATTAACATATTAATTATATAATTAGATATTTTTTCGACAAACGGAAATTGTTATTATACAAATGAAATTGTCATTACAAATGTCATGTCAAATTGTTTTGTTACCAATAATATTATATTACGCACGTACATTACAAAATATATTATTGGCGTACCGATTTATCATTTATTCTCACGAGGAACCTCGCGAAAGTTTTCTCCTTTGATTTTGATATGTTGCGCTTTTAATATATGTTGTGTTCTAGATCAAAATGTGGGACATATGTATTTATCTCTTTAAAAAATTGTTTTTTTTTCAAAACGATAGAAAAATTAAATAAAAGAATACGCTAATAACGGCTCGGTGATTGGTTATCCGACGAATAAACTTTGAACTGTATTACCGACCGAAATTACGCGCGCTAAAAACAATCTCACACGTGAGGCGTTTTTAGTTTTTATAGTCACACTTTAAAAACAAATGTCTATACGTTATAAATCGAGAACAGTATGTAAGATCTCAAAAAGTTTGTCCCAAAGACATCGTACGGACGTCTTTTCGCTAAATTCACAATAAGGTACGTCTTCGGAATTGTAAGATAACTACAAGACGTGGTATAAAGTTCCTTGGAAAAACTGAAACCTCGTCCCTCGGGACCCTCGGCCCCGTCGCGTGTCGGCGATTGTTCGCGATCGAGAAGCGTTCAAAAGCGAAACATATGCAGAAGAGGCGTGAACGAGGCGCAACGCGGCGCCTTCAAAAGCGAGGAAATTCAGTGAAAGAGTCACTTGTCCAGTGACAGTGCTTTCGAGGTTAGTAGACCGCGCGGGTACTCGCGCCCGCGCGACGCGGCTGGTCTCGCCGTAAACCTTAAATCATTATTTATGACCATCCCAGCGTGTCTTTTTGTGTAGATGCTCGTTCAGCGGCGTAGGCTGTTATTCTCCCTCGCTAAGGAACAAATGTCGCCGATCTCGTCGCCACCGCTGATGCTCAATTTTCGACAACAACAACAACGTCGTCGACAGGACCGCGAAGCTACCTAGACGACGTCGAGTCTTCTCCTCGAATCATCCCGGAAACCCTAAAAGGGATTTTAAAGGGTTCGCGTCTCTTCGCGCGAGATATGATACGCGATTAGCAATCTCGAGACGTCCCAGAGAAGTTTCAGAATACTTGAAAGTGCGTTGCTCCGGACAACGCGAACGTTCTCTCAAGGTTCTCTCTCCGTTTTCAGGATTAACCGAGTTGGCACCCAGGCTACGTCACTGGCGGGGTCCCCGTGACACAGATCGGCGGCGGCAACTATAACGGTACCCACCGGCGTGACCTACTCTCGACGAAGTCGCGCTCTCTCGGTCCTTCCTCCTTCGTCCTCTTCATTTCGCATCTCTCCCGCGGACTCTCCTTTCGTCCAGGGCCGAATATCCGGCAGGGCTAATAAGTACGCGCGACGCTTATTCGATCATCGACGCTAAGATACACGAGGTTCAAATGACGATCCCGCACCTTGTACGTATCTCTATTTTTGACGGAGAGAAGATTCGTTATCTCTCCATTGTAGAAAATCAAAATAAAACAGTGGTCGGTATATATCTTTAGCTTTAGAGAAATTATCGCCCTATCACTGTGACAAAGTTTAAAAGCTAATCTCGCTCTTCTACCTTGCAGTTGTCTAAATGAGACAGCAGCTCTTTTTCGAGAGCCGCTTCCGCTTCAGGAGATCTCGTCTGAAAACGATCGCAGTCGCATTTATTCCGCGTTCGATCGGGAATCTGGAGAGCCACAGGACGGGCAGGACGTGGGCGAGGCGAGACGGTCGGCCGCCACTGCCGCGCGTATAGCATCTTTTCTCCCGTACGCTGGCCGGGCTACACTTTTTCTTCCACGTGAAAAGCATCGTCACGGGTCGCCTCGTCGCATGGGCGGACGGTCGACCGGGCCGCGGCTGATTACGGGCAGTAATGAAAGCGGCCTGCTTGCACGCGGTAGGTAGGCAGGTGCGCGCCGCTGTCTGTCATGTAGCCTTCGTCCCGTCGTTTTCGTCGCACACGTTTTCCGCCGCATCCGTCGCATCCTCGCGTCGAGGCCGTCAATGAGACCGACAGCCGCTGGCCGCCGTTATCGTTGTCGTTCTTCGCGCACCCTGAACAGGGTGGATTACGCGTGGGCACGTGCGGGGAGCAGTTTTAAACGTTAGTCGATCGGCTGTTACGGATCCCGCGGGTCCAGCCGCTGGACCAGCGAGAATAAAGAGCCCTCCCGCGAGTTATGAAAGCGATCGCGCCCTTCGTTCTTCAGGTGAGCGCTTGAATGAACGGCGAATATACATATATATCCTTGTTTTCTTTCGCGAACGCGATTGAGAGAGAAAGAGAGAGAGAGAGAGAGAGAGAGAGAGAGAGAGAACGGAGTATCGTACAATTTCCTTGTGAGAAACGAATGAATTGGGATAGAAGACGGCAGATATTTGTTTTAAGCATTACCCAATCTTCGAGAATTTGATTTTGGTGTCGTTTGATTATTCTCTTTCTCTGTTTCTATCTTTAGTCTCCATTGTGTAGTACCGTTTAAATTGAAATAATTACTGAATACGGAATACAAAAAAACCGTTTGTTAAAGATATCGATATGGGTGTTTAGTTCTAAGCTTAGAAGGGACATATCACAATTGTTCGGAACTGCGATTGATTCTTCTTGAAATATATCGTTAAATACATACATAACAGATAAAAATCTATTGTAAAAGACTCATAGAAGTAAGAACTTCATAAAAATAATGATGAGAGTAAGAGTAGTTTGAAGAACAACAAACAAATTGAATTTTCAGGAAATTTAAATATGCACTTATAAAATACATTTAAAAAACCATTAAAACACATACACGTATATATAATATATATATATTTTTTTCTTTAATCTAATCTATCATTTCGACAATAATTGTTTAAAATTAAATAGAAGCTTTGAAGGATTATTTTATGCATTTAAACTCCAATTTTTGTGTTTAAGAATTTCGAAGAGAATCAAATCGGTTTCAGACAGTTGTGATATGTTCCTTGTTAGTTACATGCTAAACCACACACATCAGTATCTTTTACAGACAGTTTCGTGTTTCACATGTGGCAATTATTTAGTTATTAAGCAACATATAATCGGGAATAAATATTATATAGATACATTTTCAATTACCGATAATTTTGTAAAAATACATAACTAAGTATAGAAAGAAATAAGATAAAAATTCCATGTTTATTTTAACGTCAACCTCTCATTCAGAAGATTAAATGTTTTTGTTATGAACTCTTGTCGATTTTTTTCATCCTTTTCTCGTTCGTCTCGTTAATTTTTTTCGGGAAGTGAAACGAGTAATGGAAGATCCCATTATGTTCATTACGTCGTAAAATAATTTATTATTCCGACAATAATTTATTCGTGTGATTGCAGGTGATTGCATTGCAGCTGACGAGATGCCAGAGCGGCGGTGGTGGCGGTGGTGGCGGCGGCGGCGGCGGGCCGAGCACGTTCGGATACGACGCTTCCTCGGCTTGCAGCAAACCGTATTCGCGCGCTGGACGCGTGCACCACGAGGATTTACCCTGTGACTTTCGCCAACAGAACTGGTGCACGATCGCCGGTAGCTCTTATCCTTGGTACTTCGTCTCATTTGCGCTTCGTCTCTTCCGCTCGTAGCGATCGATCTCTCCTCGAGAGACTTTCGCCCGCCCGACATTCGTATATCGTATACGCTCACGCGCGCGCTCGATTTGTCCGCGGCGAAAGTTTCGGCGTCGCCAATCGTCCAAGTAAACGAATCAAAGTGGATCAAAGGCTCCTCGATGTTTGAAATTTTCGGACGGTGATTAATCTTGAAATCCTTCTCCATCTCTTCTATCTTTTTTTTTTTTATTTAAACGTTTTATATTATCAACGAAATTTCGAGAACGAGCGTGGCCTAGTAGACAGCGCACTGATCTATTGAGCCAAAGGTCCCGGGTTCGATTCCCGGTAGAGCTAGAAAAATTTATATTAGCTCGTTTTCTTCTCGGAAGGCAATGGCGAACCACCGAGAGTATGTCTTGCCAAAAGAGAACTTCTCTAAAAAATATAGCCGTTCGAAATCGGCGTTAAACTGTAGGTTCCATATACAATGTGTATAATCCACGTGCGCAATACATGTATATGAAGAGAAGTCACTACGCTCGGGCTCGAGTAATGGGACTGAGTGTATGAGCATTTACATATATCATACTTGTAACATTGTTGCTTCTTGTCTTGTGTAATTATATGAAATGCTGTTTCAAATGCCGCCTTGGCGTTCGCTATTGTACGTATTATATTCCATCTGGCACTTGTCCTAGTTTTTTGGTCTGACTCGAGAATCTTATGCTGCAGATCTGCAATTTGTGCGTTACGCAGTTCTATGAATTCGGTAATAGTCATAAGCTTCTCTTTATCCGGATCGCTATTTTTTTTTATCAACGAAATTTCGCCTTGAACCTAGACCAGACAATCTTTTTTTTTCGTTCTATTTGTCTTTGTAAAAATTAGACTAGATAGAGAAATAAAGCAACGAATTCTATGTAAGAAAAATCTTACTTTAAAAATGAAAAATAACACGAGATATATTTCTTGTTGATCTTTTTTAATTCGTTTATTTATTAAAAAACTCTAAATGTTGTCATTGTCTCGGTTGAGACTTGAAATAAAACTTATTGGTTTTTACACATTTTTAAAGTTCTTTAAAAGAAGATTTGCGCCGTCTTATCTACTTTGTCACCACAGAGTTATGTTTCTGCTGTTCGTTCGCAGGTATGCGGTACGTCGATTTGTGCAAGAGAATCAGGGACTGATGAGACGCATGTATGGCGACGAGAATTACATCAGTGTTCTCCGAACGGAATTCGAAAAGAACGATATCGAGCTAAAATACGACGAGTATTATCATCATTTCGCCGACGATCTGAGGTAGCTTTCTCGCAATTTCTTTCGACGATATTTCATTGATAGTCGTTTCTCTCTTTGATTTCAAAATATGACTTCAACGTATCTTAATCTTTTATCGCACAAACGTTTTTTTAATTTTGCTGAATCTTAGTATACGGAGGTTTTTGGATTCGTTGATTACAAATTTGAAATCAAAATTTAAAAATTAAAAATGCAGACTTAACGTGACAGACAAGTTTGATTATACGAAATTGAATTTTTATACTTAAGAATTGCGTGTTGCGATTTTCAGACAATTCCAATATGACGATGATTACGAATTTATCGACGACGATCGGGCAAAGGATAACGAGTATGAAGGTCGCGGATTCACCAGTCGCTCCTTCAACGATCCTATCGCCAAGCGAATGAATAAGTTCTCGAAGCTCAGCGAGTACACCAGGCCGCATTTCAGGCCCACCGAACAGACAACTAGTTCGACCACCCCTCCGAGCACGACGAGTACTTCTTCAACTTCGTCTTCGACGTCGACCAGCGCCACGACTCTCGTTACGCGTGCGTCGTCCTCAACGACGCCCGTGTCTACTTCTACCGTTACGAGCATGGAGGAGGTCAAGACTCAAACCTCCGCAACGTCAACTTCCCCAAAGTTTTCGAACATCACTACCAAGGTTGCTGATAGTGATTCTGTGGTGAATAGCACGACAACTACGACGACGACGACGATATCGACATCGACATCGACATCGCCGAGCGTTACCGTGGCTCAGATCGTCAAGGAACAAAATTTTAGCATTAACGAGATTCCCGGGCAGAACGATAGGATCGATGAGGAGTTGGAGGAACCAGAACCAGAAGTGGTAGCGTATTCAGAGAAAACGACGATCGAAGACACAACCTTGGAACCAGCTGGAACGACGAGGAGTGTTCCTACGGAATCGCTGGTTGATCAGGAAGAGGAGGAGGAGGAAGAAACGCTTGGCGCTGCTACAAAGACTACAGTACATGAAGAACTAATAATCGCAGCGAGTCATGAGCAACAGCAACAGTTCAGACCACGTCCTGAGTATCGGCCTTCGGGCATGGCTGAGACATCGGCAAATACTGGAGGACAGCTTTATCAAGATGCAGCTAAGGATCAGCAGGAGCAGCCGGTGCTGAAGCTTAGAGGAGTGTGAGTATAAATAATCCGTTCCGTAGTTGTGTAATAAACTGAGTTATATTAAATTATTGAAATAAAAAATAAGAACAGAAACAATTTTTAATTAAAGCTCCTGGGTACTCGCCGCGACCATGATCAAACACCGCAGCGAGTACTCAGGAACCTTAAAGAGATGTAAAAATAAAGAATTATATAAAACTAATAACGTGAAATTTTTAGAAGAAAGAAAGAAGAAAAAACACAAATTTAATATATACAATATATACAGAGAAGTAAAATGAGAAGTATGAGAGGATTCATCGAATCATTTTGCGCAGGAACGCCTGTCCCGTCAAGGAGGAAGTGGTAGCGCCGTTTTGGGCCAATAATACTCGCGGCGAGGTCTTGGCCCTTCTCAATCTGTATCCCTTCGAGCAATATGTCCATTGGGAGAAGTGCACGTAAGTGTCGTTAGTCCTGAACAAGAAATATCAATGATAGGTTCGCGATTAAAAAATTAAGAGAAAGAAGGAAACAAACTTAATATCGATAATTTAGTTTTTATCTCTCAGGTTGAGAGGTATTTAAAACAAATATCGACACGTTTGTGTTAAATACCAGTTTTTTTTCGGTGCATTCTTATCTCATTATTATTTTTTTCTTGAATCTCCAATTCTGTCGCAGACACGAGAACAAGCAAATGTATTGCCGGGATGGATGCAGATGCGAGCAGCAGTATCGGCTGCATCGGCTGTTGGCTTACGACCCCAACAACGAGTGCCGCGGCATTTTCAGCGACTGGTTCAAATTTCCCAGCTGTTGCGTCTGCCGTTGTTATGATCTGCCATTGGAATTTCGGGTGACGTCGCGTTCGCCGCGCACCTCGCACAAACGACGAATTAAGGTGCAATCGCCAACGCGGAACCGTTACCCGTGATCCAATTGTCTTCTGGCTGGCCGGCCGCCAAATAATACACGTGCGTAAGTTGAGGGCGACCCGCTAGAGTAAGATTCTCTACGCGAAATTCTAACGAGTGCAGTACAAATCAGTCTTTTAATTAAAGATCCTCTCTCTCTATTTAATTCAGAGATTTTAGATTTATTGTTGATGTTTGATATCACTTTTATACATGTTCACAAAAAACACATTTTCTATTTAATATGTTGAAATTATATATACATATATATAAAGTTATGTAGGCACATATTTATGGCAGAATAGATATGCGTATTTACAAATATTTATAAAGTATATTATGTATGTATATTGTTGAAATTATTTAATTTTTCTTGATAAGTTAACAGAGTTATTTGTAAACGAAAGAATGTCCCTCCGATGTTGCTTACTTTCCAAGGAAAGTGTGATTAAATTTGATTAAAAATTTGTGCTGTTCACATATGGATGGCAGATAAAAGATTTTCTTTTAGAAAATTTTCTTTGCCATATCAAACAATTTGTATAGAATTTTGTCTCAGTCCAACATAACGTTATTTTTAATAAGTGAAATGTACGAGATAACATACTAGGATAATTTGTTTCTAAATCCTCGTTTAGAGAAATTTATACTACTTAATATACGTATAATGGTTTATATAAATTTAACGATCTGTATTTAATTTTATACTTGATCATGATGGCGATATGAACTTAAACTCATTAAAACATCGTCGATTTAAGTGGTATAGGTTTTCTTGACATGATTACTACATATTTAGGACAATAACGAATAGAGGAAAGCGTAAATTAAAGGGGGACAAATACCAGTTCTGCGGCGATCCAAACGCTTATTTATTTAAAACGATATAACTTTATTTTTTCAAATTTTGACTTGCAACTTTAGGAAAATATTCTTAAGATATCACACTATAAAAAAAATTGAAAATTGAAAAATCGATTCTTTGACCTGTCTGGGTGTATGCCCCCCTTTAAAATAATTTAAGAAATAATGAAATTGTCACATTTCTGACTAGTGTTACACTAATCGATATATTTTTTCGAGAGATTTTAAGAGATTATGCATATGTATTGCGCGTACCAGCAAATATAACTTCATCATACAATATCATGCATTATATACTGTTGTAATAGGTGTTACAAGCATTACGATATATGTATTAGAACAAAAAAATATATACTCGACATAATTGCAAATAGGTAAAGGCTCGTGAATAAAATATACGCCATTTTTATAACTGCTAATACTCTGTTTCTATTTCCGTACTCATTATTTGCACCAGATAATATTCTCAATAATTTAGTCAGTTAATGACTAACAGAATTCGTCGGGTTCGCAAAAAAAAAATAACGGCATTTGTTTCATTATATTCGACTTTATTTTCCTCGCTCTCTTTACATGTCTCCGACAATATTGTACGTTCTTACAAGGAAGAAGATTCACAAACAACAACGGTCCTTAAAACGTTAATACTTCTGTTATTTTTTTTCCTGTTTTGTTTTGGGCGTTTGCGTAGCGCTGAATGTAATTCAACAATAATACCGATTATTTTGTCATACATTCATTACACGGTATTACAAACGTTATATACTTTTCATATCCCGTCGTAATATGTATGTACATATTATATATAATACATATACAGGATGTGTGAGTGTGTATGTGTGTGTTTCGGATCCGATCAATACGCGACCCTCTGTATGTCTCTACGCATATTCGCGAATATACGCGTTTACGTATATATGCATTTATGTAATAACGTTACATATGCAGAAATATGTAAGTATATTTATTAATACCAGCTAAAACATTTGGTATCAAAACCATTGCAGGAAGAAGAAAATAAAACGTTTGCTCGTTAGAATTTAACGGTATCATATTAATTACTGTTACGCACTGTGTCGCGCATAATAAAAGAAAGCGATTCAACCCCCTACATTCGTATGCAAATCGACGAGAAGAAAAAAAATAAAACGATCGAATTTGCAATAAAAATCGCTCTTTTTACATGTATATCATAAACTAGATTTGTAAAGATATTTGAAACTATTCCAATAAATTCTGATCTTCACGAACGAGGAGGGCAGATTCACTTTCTTTTTTTGTTCTTACAGATATGGAAGAGCGGAAAAGGAGCAAAGAGAAAGGCGCGATTCTACATACTCTAATAACGGAAAAGACATTTCATTTTCGGAGCGTAAGAATTGTTCGGGACAGATTGCGATATCCCGAGCACGTCCAATTCACTGTTGCACCGGCGAAATAGTTTACTTTTAACCAGATTGTCTACCCTACTTTCGTTCCGTCGTGAGAGTCAACGCCGCTTTCCGCGGCTGTATGTACACCCAATTCGTATAAAAAATATCTCTATTTCTTGGCACAATCGCAAAATCTTCGCTACGCTTGTTACATCGTGACGCATATATCATTGCACTTTATCGATGAGCTCTAAATTGCCTACTTGTCTTACCGAGCTGCCTATTATCCGACGCTTTTTTTCCCTTATCCGCTAAGCCAGCGGTGAAGTATATGTAACTGCATCACACATGTATATCAACCTCCGCGTATAAATAGAAATATCTCCTTGCCCGGATTTTTTCCCAAAGTCATACGTGCAATAAAGGCTTTCAGAAATATATCGTTTGATCAGCAACGTACATATTGTGCACTGTCAATTTTGAAAAATCTAATCATTGACCGTACAATAAGAAAATAAAATTGAAAGCAATATTGAGAGAAGTATGACCGTCGTACAAATCAATTTAGAAGAGAACATTTACAGTCCGAGCTGAATCATGGTAGCCTAATAAAAATATTTGCCAATTGATGCTCAAGAATCAAATGGGATACATATTAGTAGAATCTTTTCGCACTCGCGATAATGCTGAATGAAAATACCGCACTTACACACGTGAATAAAATTTAACTTATGTGTTAGCTGCATTTTTATTTGACAGGTTTTACCGTTGTTTTGTCCATCAATACTAATTTAAGTCCAGTTGCCGTATACGTATCGTAGCAACTTGATAAGACACTTGAGGCACTTGTAAAATAAAACGCTCGTGCGATACGAGATGTGTAAGATGTTGCATGATGAAAATTACGAGATCGCTTACCAAGGAATTGAAAAGTGGTACAAACGGGAACGTTATATTAGGCTAACAAAATCCAGCTCATTGTCAGACCGTAAATGGCGTTCTCTTCTAAATTGATTTGTAAAATTGAAAAATTTCGATATAAAATATATTATATATAAAATGCCTTTAGCTGTATTGCACACTTACAGCGACAATTTTTATGAGAAAATTATAATTAATATTCAAAGTATAATAAACATGTATATTAATACATTTGTAAATTTTTTAAAATATTCTGGTTTTTAATTCTGGTTTGCCACTCTAAATGTATTATTTATCGTCGAAAAGAATTGGTTTTTTCAAGATCAACAATATAAATGCTCGTAATTCACTTTCGTAAATATGATCTTTTAAATTTTAGCACTCATCATGTGAAAAAGCGAAATTTCCTACATTCTTATAATATCGAATTATAGCGTATAACTTGAGTTTAAGTCGATTTGTGGTATCAAGTTTTTGCAATTGCGAGTAAACTGTGCCGTTAACTATACTATACGCCTGAGAAAAATACGCAGTGTATAGATCGAATAACAATTTTTTGTAAATATTAGCAGAAACGATGAGAGCCCGTCGTAACTCGACGATATGAGCAGTCGTTCGAAAATTTCAATACGCAAGATTTCTGTCTATATTTATATAATAAGTTGGCAAAAAATGCGACGTCTCGTCACCGAGATCCTTCATGGCAGCGTTTCTTACTTTTATTGCTATTAGCGTGTCTCGAATTACCGATCACTGTGTTTGTTCAATCGCCAATAACGCGAGTCTGTAATACGACGATGTGCTTTACGTAGAGCGAACCGCGCTTCTCCCGTCTTATATATATCAGATTAATTGGAGCGGAATACTTTTGTAAAAAAAAAAAGTACACTGCGCAGATAATCGACCGTACTCCGTTCCTTTCATACTCGCGATAACATTAAGAGATTAACGTATATGCACGCGAAGAGAAGCTAGACTTGACTTTCTTCTGTTTACCAAAGAGACAACGCGACGAAACAAAAAATTTTTTTTTCTTTCTTTAACGATCTCTACCTCGAATTCGCGTCGGCGTTTCTTCTTCGCACGCAGCTAGAAAGGCATTTCAGTATCGTCTCTTATTACTTTCGCCTGCAAAAGTAATGATATATCTACATAATTACAGTATATATCCTCTTCTTAACTATACGCGAGTGTCCTCGTGTTGTCGGTTTACGATTTATTTCTACGTTCAAAGACAAGCTATATTGTACGTCGACGTGAGAAATGAACGCACCCTGCATATCCGATTAATAAATCGAGTTAGTGTAATCGCGAAACTCTTCGTATAAACGGGAAACAACTTCGTATAAGAATTACGAGGATGCTTAATACGTGTCTTCGGATTATGCATTGATTAATATCACACTTTAAACTACGGACAAGTATCTTTCGCTTACCCTAAAGAAACCCGTTAACACCGGCAAAACGACACATCGCTTTCGTGTCAAAACGGTAACACGTATATATATATACCTCTACGCTACGTTCTCCGAATATACAAAATACTGATCGAGAAATAATACTATTGAACGACATTCCTTCGTGTCCTCAAAACAGTTTTACGCCTATCAGAACTTCATCGCAAGGAAATAAGAGCATTTACTTGGGCGAATAAACTTTTAAGAAAAATATCAATTACAATAGTAGATTACGAGCAAAAGTTTTACAGTTTTAAAATATTTAAAGACGTAAAAGTCTACGATATCCAAGAGATATCATTGAGATACTTGAATACTTTTTTTTGTGTGCGATGTGTCTACACACACCTCAAGACACAGGGCAGAGAAAAAAGAAAGTTACGTGCATCGTTTTGCTCGGGTTCACGGTCACATGTGCATACAAAGTCAATATAAACCAACAGGATAGTTAGATTAATACGGCGAGGAGACGGTTGACGCTCCAAGAACGGCGACAGACAAGAACTGATTATTATTTTTCGTGTACCGGACGATTAGTGCAATCGAGACAGGTGGCACATGCAAGTTGTTCGTCATAGAAAACAGCGGAGAATACTAATGGGGACCAGTCGTGATCCGCGTGCTGATAATCCGCGCGATCTTCGCTCTTGTTGGCGGACAGGATGAGCTCGACTTTATGAAGTAACTTGGAACACACACGCAACGATTCTTACTACTTTGAACTATGGAATAATTGGTTCTGTGTAAGGCTCGAGATTTCATTAAGCGAGACGCGAGAGACTTATTTAACTCGATCATGTCTCGAGTCATTGCAATTTAATGGATTTGACTTGTCCCCACAAATCGCTGATCCTTTTACATCTTCGCGCATACATTAAGTTAACTGTTGCGCCAGAACCACGTGCTTACGATGAAAAATATTGAGAGTGCGTTGTTATACACTTGTATATAACGTACATGTCTATATATAAGTATTGCTCAAAATATGTATTTCATATTGTATATATATTATATATGTAAAAGGATTGTTAAGTTGATATGTCATCGAAGTAATATACTATGTGTATCACAGTGCTGTGATTGAGAGAGTAATTGCAACGGCTTTAAATTTCCCCTCCTTTGTTCTTTCTCTCCTCGTTCTCCGCCTTTGTTTTCGCTTTCCGAACCGTCGGGTTTACCTATTGAAATTTTGTTTTCGCCATACGACAAACATCGTTCGGAACAGTCCGTTGGAAGGAGAGCAAGGATCCGAGGATTCGAGCCCTCGAATCCTTTAAAACAAGTTTCACTCGTGTACATACACACGTGTCTGTTACATATTTTTCTCGTACTCGTAAGAAAAAGTATGTCTTCTCTAGAAAATTATTTCGCTAGAAATCGTTCGTCAGGTTTTTCGCGTTGTCCGTTTTCCTTGAAAAAGCTTCCGTATGAACTACGATTCGTTTTCTCACATTTTTGTTCATCGTTTTGAAGACACCAATCAATGTTTTTGGTCCCTATGTGTTACATTTAAATACAAGCGCAAATCCTATCGCGCGCGAATTATTTGAGAAAACATTGGGCCTGTTTTCTATTGCTGAACTGACCTGCGCCAGTTCAGAGCTTATCTTTTTCCTTCCAATGTGGAGTGCAAAACAGACTCGTAAAAAAGAAAACAGACCCATCAATCGCGCAGTGTGAACTCTCCCCGAATATATCAAAAAGTATATCTATCGCTCTCTGCGTATTAAACGTGCCGCGCTATTTACCGGAGTACGAATAAGTTTAATCACAATCCTTAGGAATTAGCGTTAGTAATCCTTTAGTTTTTGGTCTCGCTTCTAACTTACATCTAGATATTGTCTCGTTGAAAACAAAATTTCGCATGAAACCAAGCTCGTTTTTGCATTTTCTCCGTAATTTCCTTCGTTCTCACTCTTTTCTACGTGGTACGCGACGCGATACCTCTAAATCGTCGACTTGTTCGCATATAGATGATTATTTATTCGTATTATCACAAGTACCGAACTGCATTTAATTGCATCGTAAGATGATTCGTGATGAAAAAGCTGATTTCTCTTGTAATCTCGAAGGTATTTCGAGCAAAGAAGAAAATGTTTCTTCCTCTCTTTCCTTGTCATATCATGTATAAATACGGATATTTATAAATACATTTCTGTATCCTCATTTACTGCATTAATAAAAAAAAATCACGTCCAAATTATTATCCCCAAAGCGCGTCTATCAAATTACGAAGAAATCAAGATTCAGGTACAGATACAATTAACTCATATATGTACTATAAACGATCGTAAAATTAATTACAACGATTTAAAAGGTATCCCTTAAATCAAATATATCTTTCGGTACTGTAGAAAAATCGTATTTACAAATAATATTATTAGAACGTACAAAGATACGTGTATCCGTTTTCGGATACTTGCGGATCTTTCGCGATCCACGATGCACTTTTAAAAATACTCGCGTGTTTAACTCAAATTCGTGTAACCGCATCGTATGAAACGCCTGTATATAAGCTCGTGTAAGAATAGCTCGCTTAAAAATAGAAATGGTATAAATCCGCAAAAATGCCGATCTTTAGACGACAATAAAGTCAATCGTATGCGTATCGTTTACGATTAAATCGCGAGTGTTAGTTTCGATCTCATCGACTACGTTTGGCTGATGGTACATACTATAGTTCGATAAAAGTATTTACAATTCGGTAAAAACGTAGTATTGCTCGCGTCAATTCCATCTTTCTCTGTCGACATTTTCTTCTCTAGTCAATTCCCTAACTTAATTCCTTAACCCCTCAAACCCGTTTAACACATAATATGTGCGCGATAAAATGTTTCGATAATTACACAGTTAAAGAGATAAAATAATACATGAAGCTTGAATCATACAAACTAGAAGAATTAGTAAATATATAAACTTGCGCAAATAAATTATATACAAGTAGCCTTCTTTTTCTTTTATATATATATATAATATTATATGTATAATATTACATCATATATATATAATGTAATATTAATATTTTTCTATACATAATTTCGCTACTTAAAATAATCGACTTTTCATCAATGTGTACATCCATTTGGTCTGAGGGGTTAATTAACAATGTGATAGCCGCCAAAACGACCATAACTTATTTTCTAATCAACAATCCACCAAATTTGTAATGGGCCATAATACGACGAGTGTTTTTCTTTTTTTTTTTATAACGATCCATTTATGGTCTCGTACGAATTATTGGTTTCATTAACTTTAGCCGCATTTCCCGTTGCATTGCTTGATCGGAGATCGAAGCAAATTGACTATTGAACATGATCGTCTGCTATTCTCGTTTGCTATTCTCAGACAATTAATAATGAGCAAGTAGATACTTGAAAAGGCAAGCACCAATTTCACAACATTTCATCAATATCTTACTTGTAATATTTGTCAAGATAGTCAATTCCAAAAAAGTACCCGAGAGAGAGAGATAATTCTCCAAAATAAATTTAGTTCATAGCTTCCACAGGTTTAGATTTCTATAGATTAGTCAATAGATTTAGTGATCACAGATGAGCTATATATTGACAGTGACATTGATACTGATGCGGATAAATGCGAAAAGAACTTCATATAACTAAAAGTCAGTAAAATAATTCAGTTTTCAGAATAATAACTGAAAGAAACGCGACGAAAACTGAAATACTTGTATGTACCTGTTTTACTGCGATAATTCAACGAGTTAAATGCGCTAAAACAAAATGGTTCACAAGAATTCGTCTTATCACAACCAAATTGAGCGATATTCTTCGTTAAGCAGAAACATCCGTGGAGGGTGTCGTATCCTCCTTTCGAAATCAAGAGACCATAAATAAAAATAAAAAAACTGATTTTGCACAGCGATTTTCGCATATGCGTACACGACGTAAGGGCCCCCGTGGTGGAATTTAGATTGATTTCCACTGCGGCTTGTGGGGACCCCCCCTTTTGTGTCAGGGACCCCCTCTAGGAATCCACAGCGCTTTGCTTTGTTCCTCATCTACCGAGGCTTTCACCTGCGTGCATATATATGCCACATTCACGCCCGCCGGAATCACGGCTGAAATATTGTTAATACGTACATTGCTACATTTTAACTATTTATTAGAATAAGCATAATTTATTAAAGCTTTAATTAATTCACTAATTTATATCATATTTTAATTTTTCTTAATTTTCACTGTAACAAATTGACAATTTATTCGAAAATAAAACAAGAAGAACGAAAATATTAAGAATAATTGACTGTGAAATATGTCAAGCCAATTTGCTGTAGTATGCATCATTAAAATAACAGGCCGTATATAAACTATATATTTCTTACATATGCGAATGAAATTGGAAACACAGTTTGCTTACCGGAAATGTAATGCTTGTATTCTGCTTCTATCTTGAGCGCCTGTTCAAACATTTCTTTCGCAGCCTTTGTACTGATTTTGTCGCTCGGATATCTGGAATCCTTTACCTCCTTAATTTGCGTTCTATCCTTGAATTTGATTAATAGAACGATAGGGTAAATTTGATGTCTGTGAAGCCTCTCGATGGAAGCCATCGACACGTCCAAAATACAGTGCGTATTCTACAATGGATACAATATAAATAAATATCGATATATTTCATTAAGCAATACCGGCTACTTTTTGTTATTATCATCCGATATAACAAATAGCGATATTACCAAAAATGATTCTTGCTTGTCACATTATCGATCGTTATCCAATGATGCTATTTGCTTATTTACCTTCTCACATATCTCTTTAACGGCCTGCACGGTCGTGCATTCGAAGTAGCTGCCTTTTTTCCTATAATCTATGTAGAGCGCGTCGCGTAATCCTTGCTCCAAAGTCGACTGCGAACAATGCATCGCCTCTGCCAGACATCTGGTAAACTGTCCCGGGTATTCCTGCAAAAGTCTCGTTACCACGCATTCGCTGAGCGGACCGATGATCAGCACGGGCCTCAGAGTGGGATCTGTTATTAAAGATAAACAAAACTATATCGTTATATACTTACATCCAGAATATAAAAAGGCTTATCTTAAATGGCCTATTGAGCTATCGCTTTAATATTAAGAATTGTAGACAGCAATACGTACAATCGAGTCTTTCGACGCGTTGATAACTCGCCGGAAGAGTATCTTCGTTCAACGATCCACTGTCGCTGTACCATCCCAAATTGTGTCCCGTGGAAAGATGCGATATTTCCTTGGTACTGTCTCTACTGCTGGATGACCGTGGCTGCTGTTTTTTCCGACGGAAGAAACTTCTCCTCGCTCTGGTATCGCTGCGTTTGCCAGTGTCTTGTTCCAAATCGCCTAGCGACCGTCGTAAGAGCAATTCTTCCTCAACCCTAGAGACAAGTCACGTATATTATAATTTAAATTGTTTCGATATTGTTATCAATCGTATTTTCTCCGTTTTAGACATTCCATTATCATTCATCGCAAATGTAACTTACTTAAATTTGCTGGGAATTATCCCGCAGGTCTGCCTACGACCGGTCTGATCGACTATCCAGGCGCGCCAGTGTCCCGGCGTGCCATTGAACATGGTATTGTCCACGTACAAGATGTCATCCTTACTAAATCGCAGCTGCAGGCTATCGCCCACTTCGCCGGTTCGATCAAATAGCGCCTTCACGTAAAAACTGTCGCCCGGCTTGTCCTTCACCTCGTTATACCGCTCCGGCATGTACTGAGCGACTAGCGTCACCTTGTCCGCCGGTCGAGCCAGCTCAAGCGCCGCTTGCTCGGCGGTCGCCTGTCTTAAATCCACGCCGTTGTACTCCAGGATCCTATCGCCGGCGAACAGGCCGGCCTCTTCGGCGAGACAGCCCGGCTGAACGGAATGCACGAAGATACCGACGCCGTTTCCGCCTACCAGCGATATACCGAGATTCGAGCACTTTCTGGTCTCAATCATCAGATACCGCGGTTCACTACTCGGCGGCGGCTTCCGATTCTGGTCCTCCTGCGTGGGGCTCCTCATCGCGTTTTGCCGTAGCATCTGTGCACGATTCAACCGATCCAGGGTGGCGGCGCTGCGAAGCTCCGGTTTGCGGATGTTGAATGACGCGTTGTCCAACGACGCGGAGGGCCTCATCTCGCGTTCTCGCTCCTGCGTGCTTCTCACCTCCAGCGAGGCAGATGGCCGCATGTGCTCGACGCGCAGCGTGCTCATGGTGGGCGCGGCGGTGGTGGTAACGGTGGAAGCGGTGGTGGCGATGGTGATGGTGGCGTCGCGTTCCGGCTCGACAGGCTCCAACGTCTCCACGGTGCTCTTTCTCGGTGCTTCCGGACTGTTGCACGGTGTCGGCGAGCCGCTGCGACTCCCGGTTGCGGCTCCGTCGCCGGCTTCCGACGAACTCGAGGACCCCGAGCCTTCTAACTCGGTGTATTCTTGCAAAGAAAAATGTAAAGTCCTATTTAAAAACTTACCCCAACAACGTCAATGCTAAAAGAGTAAAAATATCCTGAAAAATTACAATGAAACATTTTTCAGATTTTTTGTGGTATCTACCAATGAGGAAGAATTGAGGAGAAGAGAGAGAGAGAGAGAGCCGGAAAAAGGACGCACGAGTCATGCCTTTTCAAGAGAACATGCTACAGATTCCAAAAGTGCACTTTTTGAAGGATCGCATTATTTTCTCTGTGCAAAAAAACTACTCACTGTCCGGGCTATACTGCACCAGCATTGTAATCGAGTTACCGCACTGACGTAGAACATTGGCGGCCAGCTGGTAGGTCGCGCTCCGCATATTTATACCGCAAACCTCCAACAATTGGTCACCGATCTGTAGGCCGACTTGCGACGCCAGGCTGTGCTCGTACACGGTAGAGACGAACACGCCGCCACTTTCCAGGCAGGAAATCTGGATTCCCAGCGGCTCCACGGACTTGTCTATGTGGACTCTCCGCAGTTCTCCGGGCGCCGGGCGTGGCTGCGAGTAACAGTAGTCCGGCATGCTGGCGCGCTTGTTGCCGCTACCGCTTCCTCTGACGGTGCCGCCGCTGCTGCCGATCCCGCTGGTGCTGCCGGTGCCCGGACTCAACACCTCCACGTGAAACGTCGGCATCGGGCTGCCACGCTCGGAGGTTCTCTCTATGCTGCCGGTGGACAACTTGCCAACGCTACTTTTGGACGTGACGCTGGTGTTGGACGGTATACGGATGCGCTGGTCCTCCTTTCGGCCCGGCAATGTGCCACCTTCGTATCCGTGCCCGTAGATAGACGTGTCGCAGGGTATACCGAGCGGGAGTGCACGTGGCTTGTGATAGTGCAGATCTACGGAGGGCGTGTGCAGGTGGCCGTAAGTGGTCGGGGTCGTCTGCGAAGGTCCGGGACTATACGGGGGCTCGAAACAGTAGGTACGCGCGTCCGGCAGGCCTATGGACTCGCCCGATTGCGCGGGCGACGGCATCGTCGGTGGCGAAGGGATAGCGCGAGGGCAGGGAGTTCTGGTGCTGAGTGATGGGATGCGGATGCAAATGATGCAGGTGCGACGACGCGGCGTACGGATGATGCGAGGGAAACGGAAAGTTACCGGGTGCCAATTGCTGTCGCGACGTCGGCCCGCTGGTGGTCGACGCGGCGGACGTGGACGAGCCACCGATGCCCGACGAGTAGAGCTGCGAGTGTACGCGATTGTGCTGCAGCGTGTCCGTGGTCACCTGCGTATCGCTACTGCTGCCGGTCGTGTACTTTTGCGGCCGTTTGTTCACGAAGTACGAGTCGACGTCGCGGCCGGCACCGCCGGACTTGACCGAGAAGTCGATGCTGGTCTCGGACGGCGCCAGCGCGGAGCCAAGTCGCCCGGTCTCCGACGCGCTGCTCTCGAACTCCGTCGACGGCGGCTTCTTGCTGCCGCCGTCGATCGGGATGTCCTTGAACTGCACCGCCGGCGTGAACGACGGCTTCTGGCTAAAGAGCTGCCCGGTCTTGGTGAAGCTCGGTAGCGGGGTCTCCACTGCTTTGTAAACGGTATGACGATTATTGACATTGGAAAAGTTGGTCAGAGGAATGGGGTTGGAGATACGATTGTAATTATAGTTATCGTATTTCGGTGGATGCAGGAGTACACTGAGGGGGAAACGTTCTTTCGATTTTCGCGAGTGCAATATAGTACCGGTCCCATTTTGTATGAGAGGTCCACCGCGCGCCTTCGGCCACGTGCCGCCGTTCTTCTCGACCTTCTCGGTGCCGCGGCGCTTGCTGCGCTTCAACACGCCGTTGTTGCTGTTGCTCGCTTTCTTGTGGTAGCTGTCGATCACCGAATCTAGCTCCGCTATCGCGTCCTGCTCCTGCTCGAACGTGTTCGGACTAGAGTTGCGGTGACCCTTCTTCTTGCTCTCGTCGCGCTCCTTGCTGTGTTTGCGACCACGCACTATGTCGATCTTCTCCCGGAAGTTGTCCCAAGCGTTGCTGATCCCGCTCGCTTTCTCGCCGCTCACCGATTTCGCAGCCTTGTACACGTTGCGGTCGGCAGTAATTCGTCGATAAATATCGTCTCTCGTAATCGTCCGACGAGGCTTTCAGCATCATTCGCTCTTGCTCGGTTTGCGAGCAGCTGTTCACCATCTTTTGTTTCTCCGCGACGAAACTTCCGTCTATCGTCACCTGTTTCCGAACTGGCGGCGGATGGTACCGGAATACCTTTCAACGTTGTGATCGTCAGTACGTCTACGGTATCATCGTTCAGAATGGCCATCGCTTCATGCGCTGTAGTTATTGTATCCATGGGTTTACTATTAATCTGAAAATTGAATATAGAAAATTGAAGACATGGAAATATACTATAGTCTATTTTTTAACTTACAAATAAAAAAAAAACTGAATTTATGATACAATACTTTTTGTATATATTACAAATATTTATTAATCTACAAATTAGAAGTATAGACATGATGAAATGCTTCGTGTAACTTACGTTTAATACTCTGTCTCCCACGGCAAGGTTTCCATCCTTGGCAGCCAAGCTGCCGGGCGATATTTTCGAGATGTAGATTCCAAGTTCTAGAGTGATACCGTGTGGCACTGTGCCGACCGACAGCTGAGTAGTTCTCAATGATCGTCTGGTTATCCGACGCCGCTTCACGATCAGCGTCGCCGGATTCACGGTGGACGAGCGCAGAGTCTCTAAGATCACGCGGGTCGACACGGACGTACAGTCGACGTTGTTCACTCGCACAATGCAATCGTTCACCCGTAGCTTGCCATCGAGGGCGCTACCCTGTGTCACCTGCGCGACGTAGACGCCGGTGTCGTTCGGATAGTACGGACTGTCGCGGCCGCCGACGAGAATCAGTCCCAAGTCGCCGCGATCCGAATCCAAGCAGATTCTTCCGGGTTCGACGTGAATCGGAATCATCTCCCAGTCGTTGCTCTCGTCAATCTGCGCCAGCTGACTGGTTCGCAACGCATGGTCGCCGAACTCGATCTTCTCCTTCAGATCCTTTAACTCCTTGGATGCCTCGTTTCGTTGCTTCTTGATGTCGTCGGAGTCGCGCAGAGCGCCGGCTAACTCGGAAACCGCGCGATCACGTTCCTTCCTTAATCTGTCGCACAGAGTTCTTATGCTTTCTCGCTCCAGCACTATCTTGTCGCGCTCGCTGAAGGCCCAGTCTCGCCTCCTCTTCGACACCTCGGCCTCTTGAATAGCCTCCTCGAGCTCCCCCTGAAGCGTATCCACGGATTTCCTCAGTTTATCCAACTCCAAATTAGCCTGTTCCAAGTTATCCATGCGCTGCTTGTCTCGCGTCGCGTAATCTCTCGTGTTGGTCTCCTTCTCGGCCTCCTTGCTGACGCTGTCGCGTTCGTGACTGAGCGAGTTCAGTTCCAGACGATGCTTATGGTCTCTGCTGGAACCTTCGGAGTAATCGCCGAATTTCTGCCGTAACTCGTTACACACCTTCAGAGCCTCGTCTCTGTCTTGCAATGCGGAAGAGATCTCCCTCTTCAGTGTCTCAATTTGATAAGACAATGTTTTCTTCTGCAAATAAACGGCGTCGATGTAACAGATTTTATGTCAGCGACATATAATCATTCACTTTGATAAAACAGTACAAATAAACATCGGCAGTTTTAAATTTCTTTAGCAGTTCATGAAAATAAGATTCGTTAACTTTGGAAAACAAACTCGTGTGATCCGCGCGATAGTTACGACCGTTCTCTTTAATCTCGATACTTTCCTTTTAGTACTAGGTACGTTAAGCGCAACTTATATATAGGTATCGACAGCGACAGACTCGGCTGGTATACTCGACAAAAGCATACTGATAATCGCAAATTGACAGTTTCCAACTTAGTTGTACAATAATTTGTTTCAAGTCCTCGTTTCGCAACCGTCCGTGACACGATATCGATATCAACTAAACGTTTCAACATCGGAATGACATCAGAAAAGCGTGTCACTGTCAATACCATTGAAATGTCGTGGTACGATTTTAGTTATTACGATTAAGGGCAAAATCGGAAAAACAAGAAATACAGTACTATAACTAAGGAAGAGTAAAAATAACACTATTATTTATCGTCCTCGATTATTCGTTTCATTACCTCGTCGAGGAGCTGCTTGTTCTGCGTTTCCAGATGAGTGTTTTTCGTGTACGCTTGCGTGAGGTCATCGCCTAGCTTCTCGATCTCCTTGTGCACCGTGTCACGTTCTCCCATGATTAAGCTGTATTCCTGCAGGGCGGCGTTTCGTTCCTCGGTGAGACGTTTCATATCCTTGCTGGCCTTCATGCGCAGCATCATCGCCTGGTTGATCTCCTTGACCGCCTCCTCGTGCTGCTGCTGCACTTTGGCGAGCGCCTCGCGATACTCGTTCCTCTCCCTCAGCGCGATGTCCCACTGACGAATTGCGGCGGTGCACTGCTGCTTGAGACCGTTGCGCTCGCGTAGGGCGCTGTTACGTTCCTCGAGAACGGTGTCGTATTGCTTCTTCAGCCTCTTGGCTTCCTCTTGCGATAGCTCTAGCTGTATCGATCACACAGTGCGCAATTTTGTATTGTAATTTTCAATGCGCAGAAAAATATGCGCGCGACCAATATACGTCGCGTTACAAGAATAACGCTTATCGATATACTTGCCTTATTGACGGCGGATGAATGAGACGCTATCAAATCGTCGTATCGTTTCCTGAGGGAATCGTATTCGTCCTTAACGGCTTCGTACTTTCGTAACGCGGATAGATAGTGCTGATTCATGGCATCGTTGCCCGTGGCATCGGCGACGAGAACCTCCTGGTTCTGCATGCGCTGCAATTCCGAGAGTTCCTTCTGGAGGGCCTGGACCTCCCGGTCCAATCGTTGCTTGTCGTTCGCCAGATCGCCATATTTCGCTCGTAAGGAGGAGCTCTCTTGCGATGTGGCCTCCAGTTGATTCATGACTGCTATGTGTTGCCCCCGATAGTACTCCAATTCTTTCATAGTAATCTCACACCTGTTTTTTAGTAGAGTGTTCTTTTTACTTTGCAGATGACTTAAAATTAGCCTGAAAGTCAAGTTTTAAGCGTGATGTAGAAAAAAAATGCGTGAGGTGTGAGTATGTACAACATGATTGAAAAACACGATTGAAATAAAAGAGGAAAGTGACGGGGGACGGGAAGACGCCGAGAGGAAGGGAGGGCGAATAGCAAGACCAAGGTAAAAAAAAACAAAATCAAAACAAACCGTCTTATGGTATCGGAGTGCTTATGCCTAAGTAGCTGAAGCTGATGCATCGCTTGATCACACTGAGCCTGCAAACCGTCATAGTCGCTACGACATTCGGGGCCACCGACTGGGCTTCCAACACTGCCATAGCTTCCACTATCCCCCTCTGGTTTTATGCGACAAGTGTCAATTCCAACGGCAAACACATCAGAAAAATAATCGATGTAATCCAATATAAAGTGTAAACGGTAACGTGCGTGTGTGAAAATGAGGACGCGTTTGACTTTTACGTAACTTGCGATATATAGGTATACAAATTGAATGTGGGAAACGTTTGGTGAAAAATAAAATTGCACGTTGCGCATACTACCCCGGTGCGTGTACAACCTTGAGATTCAATCCTTCTCAACCAGTACCACAAACAAAGATAACAATGCAAACGAGAGGTATCACATAAAAAAATCTGTTGGAAATATGACGTACGACGTACATGGACGGGTCTATATGTGCACATGTATTTTTGTAACGCTCGTTTAAAAATATCTCTTACCCATGTTGAGTGCACCATCTGGAAAAATTAATTATAAACACCTGTATTACTTCAAGAGACGTACGTACATACGTACTAAGAGGAAAAGGGGGCGAGCGCGAACGAAGAGACGGAGAGAAGGCGCGAAGAGGTAAAACGAAGTAAAAAAAGTACGAAAATCGTCGGAATAGCGCGTAAAATATCACGATAAAATTCAAAAGTCCGACACGCTTGTTACAGTAGAGGGAACAACATAATCGGAGGTCTCGCTAGCTTTCACCAGGAAAGAAACTCTAGGTCACGCATGTAATAAGCATAGTGTGATTCATTGTTTTCCTCGGCCAACAAACTTATCGGCGATATTTCATTTATTACAAATAATACGATACGATATCTATTGTGCCTTCTTTAAATCCACACATATACGTCCGGCGTTTCGTCATCTATCGAGAAACGAAGGCTACTTTCTCGGAGAAGCGTAAAAGTAATTCTTTTTCTTTTTTATTTGTCGAAAGTAAACAAAAATCGCGATCGCATCCTGAATACAATGTATCCTAGTACCGGGCACCGGGCCTACATATCGTCCCAAGGAGAGACTCGTCGAGCGCCGCGCGCCCGCCGGGGCGTTTAAGGACGTTCTCTCGTTTTTATACTAAAGAAAATCGATTTTCTTAGGATTTTCTTGAAACTGTGAATATACGTTAATTTAGGTGTGCTTTATGCGTGGTATAAATTTTAGTACCTCTTCCGGTATAAAAAATAAAGATACTGAGCCTCAAAGTTTAAAAAAGAATTTTTAATTTTAATTTTTTTTAGTTTTGGCTTTTTTTCCTTATAGAACTCGACGAGAAGAGCAACTTTGGTCCTCTTGGCCAACCTCGTATCTCTTACCGTTTGGCCTGGAAAACCTTTTCATTAGTAAAAGTTGAAACTTTGAGGCTCAGTATCTTTATTTTTTATACCGGAAGAAATACTGAAATTTATACCATGCATAAAGCACACCTAAATTAACGTATATTCACAGTTTCAAGAAAATCCTAAGAAAATCGATTTTTTCTAGTATAAGAACGAGAGAACGTCCTTAATTCTTCGATAAAAATATTTCTGCGGCGACGGGCGGCGGGTGGCGGTGATGCCGAGGACGACGACGCGTCGTCCTGACGTCTCGCAATTAAAAATACAATTGACACGCTGACGTTAGACATTATCGAGCGAAGCCTCTCAGAGCGTGGCCGTTCTCTCGCCGCAGAAAAAGAAGTTGAAAATAAAAACTGTCACTCACCGCTACTCCCAGCGCTGTCCAAGGAGGATGCACCAGAAGCCATGCTACTCGGCGATGGGCCCCAGGGCGCCGCGAGGAGAAAGAGAGAGAGATGGAGCGAGACAGAGCGGGTGTCTACGTATATGTGTGCGCGCGCGCGCGCGCGTGTGGATTCGCCGTCCTACCAACACAGGCGGCCGTCCTCGTACGCCAGCGTACGCAGCGCGGTCCGAAGCGGCGGGTATCGCCTGTGGAGAAAAGCGTGCCGTACATTACCCGTATACTTCACGGAAGAGCGAGCCCTTTGTAAAATTACTAAGAAGCAGCCTTCGGGATGACATTATGGCCACTGTATATACACGAGCGCGCATGTATGTGTGCATACGTGTGTACGTCACGCCGCGCCGTGTCACGCTGCACACCGGTGTGTATTATCGGGGCCGCGTATATTATCGGGGAAAAAAAAAAAATACCACTACCAGAGAGAAGATAGATATTGCACCTGACGATGCGCGCGCGCGCGGCAAACATATACACACATACATACGTGCACGCGCACGTAAAAACGTTACACCGATCTCGCGCGCGTGTATATATATATACACACCTCCTCCTGCTCCTACGCCACCGCCTCGTCCTGTCGTCGCCGCCGCCGACGTCCGCGCTCCAACACACAGACACGTGTCGCACGTACCGTCCGAAAGATTTTCTATGCATCACTTCTCTCCCGCGCGAGCGAGTGCGCGCTTATAGCCAGTATGTACACAGGGAGAACACGTAGCGGAGAAAAGGAGCGAGGAGCGAGGGAAGAAGAAGGGGAGGGGCGGAGGAACGGGGAAGGATCCCAGCGGCGCGCACAACCGCGACCGACACGCACGTTGGCAGGCGCGAGGGGCGGCAGGCAACAACGTGTTATTTCTTTGAGCGGCGCGTAATAAATTTATCTACGCGCCAGCATCTGCGGCGGGGAGTCCCGGTCGCCGACGGATCCACGCGTGGATTTCTCGACCTCTTGAGATTCGACGTCGACGTCGTTCCCTCGTTGCCTTCTTTCCCTCGTCGTCAGTCCCGCCGCGAACTCTCCGAGGCCTCAGCACTCCCGACGGCGAACTCTCGACGTTCGCGAGAATAATACCCGTTCCTGGCTCGCTCGTCGCAGTCGACGCACTCGCGCGGAGAGAGAATCGATCCGACGATCGTCGACGACGACGAATTTCGCGAGAGGCGGCTTCGGCCGCGGACAGCTCGTCCTTGGAACGTTTCCTACTTGTCGACGACGACGGCGGACGACGACGACGTGGGGGAAAATAGCGCGATCCTCTCACGCTCACCTGCTCCGCCAACCAGTCTGACAATTAGCCATTTTGGTTCGCCTGGCTGTGCGCGCGCGCGCGTGCTCTCCCGACGACGCGACCACCGCTACCGCTACACTCGGTTCTCCTCCTCGTGTCGCGGTAACACGACGACACCCCTTGCACGCAACGCGAACGACGAACGCCGACTGCGATAAATTCGCGTCCCGTCCCGCGTCCCGCGATCCGCCAGACCGCCACGGACTACCACGGACTACGGAACCCCGCGCGCCGTGCTTTCGGCGAAGACCGTCAACTCTCTCTCTGGCTCTGGCGTAGCGCGCAGGCCGCGCAGCTCGACGAGAGTCGCCGCGTACTACTCGCGGCGCGGTCGTCGTTTATCGTTAAGGTGGGTTTTCATGGGCAGTGAAATGCTGCAGCACAGCGAGAGCAGCAGTTTAGTAATTTCTAGGAAAGTTTAGTAATTTCCTAGGAATCTTCTAAGAAATTACTAAACTGCTGCTCGCTGCCGCGCAGCATTTCACTGCCCATGAAAACCCACCTTTTTATGCTTTTCAATTAGCGACACGAGCGTCATTTCTTGATTTCTTGTCTTTTTTCGACATCTACCAGTGAACAGAGTCCCTTTAATCAAGAGTCTGGCCGTACGATAGCAACTTTTGATTGGTCCGGCATTTCTTCGCAACTCCCGCCGATATTTGAATTGACCGATGTGGAAATGACAGTAAATTGTCGCAATAAAAATTGTAAATATACGTGGTAAAAGCAATGAATAAGAATTTTCTCTGCACAGAAAACGTGAAGAATCAACAGGTTGAATAATGAAACAAAAGGAAAGGGGGGGGAAAAAAACAAAAAGATTACAATAATAATTTATTGTATTGACACTCTTGTATTAAAATGAAATATATAACGAACCATATGAACATGGACATGGAAAAATAACGGCTTTCACGAAACGTTTTCGAAAGTTAAAAAGAATTCGTTGAAAAAAATGACTTGAAAAAGAAGAACGAAAAATAACTACCTTGAATAATAACATTATTACTAAAACACGAGTAATTTCTAAAATAATAACCTTTATATAAATATCAATGTGAATTCTTATTGTGTATGGAAAACATAACATTCTTATTGGGAAATTATGGCTATATTAATAATGTTAATAATCCCGAATTTTCTTAAATAATTAGCAGTTTATCGAAGTTTAGTACTTATTTTGTTTGTCGGTAACTTATATTTGTGTGCGATACTTTCAGAAAGAGTTATCACTCTATTACTAATTAAAGCTTATCAGATTTTTAAGATGAGGTAGGTCGGCAATAACATACAAATACCTATTTATACCGCAAGGATGTATGATACAACTGACTGTATTACTATTATCTTCCTGTGTTAATACCCAACGGTTTCCAAATTCCAGTGTTTCCTGGACCCCATGGTATAAAATTCACGTGGGAGCCCACTGCTTCTGCTTTATGCATAATCTGAAATATTATTTCTTTTGCTGATATTACTATTAAAACTGTTATCTATATAAAATAATATCTTACTATGTTTATCGAAGCATTTTAGTATATTTTGTTTATCGGTAACTTATATTTGTGTGTACGATATTTTCAGAAATAGTTATCGCTTTATTAACCTAATTAAATCTTATCAGATTTTTGAGAAGATGAGGCAGGTCGGTAATAACAATGAAATAAGCATGAAAAGTAACCATGCATATTGCATAGCAATACCTGTTTCATTTGGAACTATTATAGTGCTTCTGTAGTGCTTGCTTCGTCATCCTCGGTATCAGTATCTTCATGAGAGTAGTAAGACTCATAGAAGGCCAACATCTTGTCAGGCTCACGTTTGAAATCTTCTAATCGTCTTCGTAATGTTCGCAAAGAGGGAAATGGGTAACCTTGACGAAGAATTTCTTCATACCCATGGTTTCCGCAGACAAGCTTCAATTTGAGAGCACGCTGCAAAGTTTCGTTGGACCAATTTCTACCTCTTTGACCTTTCGTACATAATGCTGCTATTTGATCTTCGTTGAATATTCTACGTAGAGCCTTCATGTATTTATCATTTTTAATTTTCTGTTGCAGCAACTGTCTCATATGTACCAGCGCTTTTATTTTCTTTCGCATTCTCATTATGTTCAGCCTTTGTTTAATTAATTCTTCATACTTTTCTTTTTGTTCCTCTTTTAGTTTTTCATATTCGGAGGTACATGCCGTACATGTATCAGAGGTAGATGCCGTCAATACTGTTTCCTCCTGTACTGTTTCGTTATTTTCTACGGTAGAAGCGTCTGCAGCATCTACAACGTTGCTTTCTGTATTACATTCTGGAATGACATTCACTGTAATACACTCCGCTGTGTTCTTTGTTGTATCACAATCCAAATTTTCATTGCTTGGCTGTAACATATAATTGATACTCTTCTATAAGAAGTCGACAAAATATGTGTAAGTGCATATATACTTCTGCATCCTTTTAGAATTTTAACGTATCTATCCCTATTTCCTCCAATCCGCCCTTTCGTGTCCCATGAGTTTCCAACACTCGTTTGTTGCGGAAAACAAATGATCGTGACAAACAATTTGTTTGTTTGTGAGTCATGATTTTTTAAATCAAACGAGTCGTAACGTGTGTTTGTCAACATATTATTGTTGTAACAAAAATATTTAAATAAATGATTTCCAATTTCCAAATGTTTATTTACATTGATTTTTAGTCGAAGGTACAAAGATATTATAATAATTTTTGGGGAATTTTTCAAAGCTATTAAACATTTTGAAAAACACGTGAAACTTGAAAAGTGCACGGTTGGAGGATTAAAGGGGCGAAAAAAACGTTGGAGGAAATAGTAGGGCTATCGATACTCACTTGCTCTTCAACGGGTTTCTTTGACGCTTCCTTCTTTCTGCTTACATCCGTATCCTTTTTTACAAAAAATCCAAACAACGTTGGGATCGCATCCAATTTTAATTTTCGCTTCCCGTCGCGTCTGTGTTCCCACATTTCTGGGGCAAAATGCATCTGTATATAAATAGAAAATGCACATTACTATTGCGGTTTATAACAAATTTTTTTAATTTTTTTTTTATTTCATACGCGCAATAGAATCGGAAACTAACCTCGCAGAGGCACGAATTATTCGTCGCCGTCCAATTTTCGCGTGGAACGTTTCGCTCCCATAGAGCCCGACGCTCCGGGTCTCTGGGAAACACTTTCATGACATAACCCTTTTTTGAAGAATTATTGCAAAAAGGCGCGGCACAACCACCCATTCTGCAAAATTATATCCTTCAAAATTCGATTAATAATTCGGACTTCGGATGTTGTTGTTGTCGTATATACGCAGCACTGCGCAGCACCGTCATGCGCATGCGTCGTTTAAAGATGGCTCTTTTTCCCCCGCAGAATTTTGCCAGAACCGCCAACTGCCAAGTTGGCGACTCTGATTAGAGGAACGCAGTACGATTCTTTTTTGTTTGGCGTCTTGATTGAAGGCGTCTGGCGTTTGCGGGCGTTTGACGCTATGCACATCTGCGGAAAATCACACAAAATGTCATTAGAAATCCATACACCTTACCCGAAATTTTACAAAGTAAGCTAAATTGTTGACAAAAATTTAGGTCGGGAGTTTCGAAGCCGATTCTCGTGGACGAGTGCCCGATCGATCGGGGGAAAGTACCAGGGGCGGAGCTGGAGGGTGTGTTCGCGCGACTTCTGGCCATAGGGCAACTGCTGAGGGCACCAAGAAAACGCAACGGAGAATAATCGACGATAAGGTCGCAACGGCCGCCGTGGTATCAAGACTTTTTTCTCTTTCCCAACAATTACAATTACTATTCGCCTCCGAAACATAACCAAGCTAACCGAATTTAATTTCGCAGCTGTGGCAGCTGATTGGTCGCGCCCGCCATTCGGATCAACGTCTTCGTCGGGAAGAAAATTCCTATGCGGACGTACATACGCGCAATAAAGTGGAACATTTTGCGTTCACGTCAAAAGTCGCCTTCCCGCACTGTATACCGTACCTAGTACCTACATACCTACATTCTAACATTGGTGCACTGCGCGCCGTAAACGTAGCGATGCTCGGAGCGTTGCACAGGCACTGGTATGTGTTGTCCTTCGTTACGAGCGTCAGAGAAGCCCGAATGTGCGAGAAGTGCTGTGCGCGGGTCTGCGAGTGATTCAACGTGGTTGACTCCAGGCTGGGATTTCTACGCAGGTACGCGCGCGTAACTCGACGGCGACGCTATACGCGGGGAAAGGGGGCAGTTGACCCCGCTTGTGAGTCGCTCGAGACACGGGAGTTGCGGGAAGCGAGAAGAAGAACGGTCCCGGTTCTTTCTCCTTCGCCTTGGGAAGACGCGAGGTCGACGACGCGGCGGCTCCCCCAGGTCTTCTCCCGCGCGGACATCATCGAGGCGGCGTAACCTCCAACGTTGTTTGATCACCCGGGACCGAGATGCGTCCTTCTGACATAAAACCACAACCTGGACCGACGTCACGCGGATGGCTTGGTCTACCTGGAGCGCGACGTGTCTCGAGCCGCTCGCTGGTCAACTCCCGCGTAAAGAAAAACACCTTCGCCTGTCGCCTGTAGACTTGGCGATTCCGCGCGGATCGCTTTCTCGATCCGGTCCTACGTACGACCGGGGTGTAATTAATTCGTCGCCCGTTTTGTTTCGGCAGCGCAACCATGAACACTACAATGAGCACCGTGAGTAGCGGCGGCGACAAGCGTCTGCCGGAGACGACCGTGCAGACCGTGGCGCAGAACTTAACTACAATGCAACAGAATGTACAGAGTGTGCAGAGCACCCTGCAGAGCACTCTGCAGAGCGTGCAGAGCGTGGTGCAGAGTACTATACAAAACATTCAGCCAACTCAGACTATTGTTGGATCGGTGGGGAGTGTGGGGACACCCGGTGGTCTGGTGGGCAAGTCAGTGTCGCTGGACATGAATCCCAATCCCAAGCTGTCCTTAATGAAGCCTGTGGTGCCCTCCGGTGCCACCTCGTCAGCAGAAACCAGTAAAATAACGACAACGGTAATTGTAGCATCGTGCTGAAATTATAACGTTTATAATATGTGAATAAATGTTTTACATTTATTACAGGAGTGCTAACTAGTGCTGCAATTGCTAGTTTATTTTAAACCTCGTAGTAGTAAAATTTTATTTCGACATTCAGTATTGAATGTGCCGAGTAAAATAACATTTTATACGATATAGGGTATCTTAATAATAAATGTGGGAAAGAGTTAATTGTCAAACGCTTTAAAACGATCATACATGCATTTTGTGTGATAGATTTATTAATACCAAATCCACCGCTTCTAGTTATGTTCTTTAGGACCTACAGTAAAAATAATATCACCAGAAATGTTAACTACCGTGGAGAGGCAAAACCCACCTGCAAGCACAAATGTCGTCACATCCCGTCACTATGCCAGCCACGTACCACGTACCGCGAGGACCTGCCGCGGTTGCTAATATTTCCGCACCCAGATCAACCGTCGCGACTCCTATTATCAGGACGAATACAGGACAGATTGTGCCTACTACTAGACCAGGGTACATATACATGTGATAAAGTAAAACAATTTTTTCAGTGATGGTTAAAGAGACGAAACAATATAATTTAAGAGAAAGAAAGAGAAATTAAAATAGTTAATTGGAAGTATATATATATATGCGCAAAATTGTTTTAATGGAACAAACCTGTTATGTCGTAGCAATACACCAATCTCCAATCCTCAATGGCAACCTAAAACAACGTCCGTCGCGTTATACGCGCAGCCACAATCACAAAGGCACCCCGCGCCATCCGTCAGCAGAGTTGCCAGGCCATCGTCTACCGTGTATACGGGACAACAACCGCGACTAATTACACCAGCCAATCAGGGAAGATCTGTTCAAGCTACCATGGTCACTGGTAGCCCGTCCAGGTTAATAACGCCCATCTTACAAACTAATCTTACCAGACATCCAGTCGCACAAAACAGACCGCCGACACCGCAAGTAGTAACTGTGTCACAGACGTCGCAACCAACCAGATCGTCGGCACAAACCATTCAAGTAAATCATAATAATATATCTTTATATATAATTATAATACATGTATGTGTAATATTGTACAAGTTTTTTGTTTACTCTTTTATGCACTTTCAAAAACTTACAGTTGTCAAACACAGTTTTGAGTCATGGTACACGAATATCGACACAATGCATTCGACCCGGAGGTGAAGGCATACGTGACGGTTGAGTGTACAACTTTTCTGGATTGCACATAAATGTAAAGAGAAAAACTGTACAATTTATGAACTTGTAAATTTTATTGAAATGTTCAGCCCGCTCAGTCTAGCAGACCTCTGACTACGACGGGTACGACGAAACGTATAGCTGTGTCAACGCCCATCGCGGAGACAGCGAACAGAATAAGCAGTGCGGCTTCGGTTACCATCGGTTCGGTGGAACCAACAGTAGCTCGACAGTTGTCAATTAGTGGTAACACGGTTGCCGGACCGTCGACCGTTAGCCATATCGTTATTCCCTCTCAACAGGTAGAGATTGTATTCTTTAATTTGCAATATATTGAAAATTCAAGATAATAAACAAATAATAATAATAATGTGAACAGGTTCAACCACAGCAAGGTGCGCCGCGTGTCGTTCAAACCGTCACGTCCCTGTCGAGCCTCAGTACTGTGTCGCAAGTAATTACAACCACCGCGAATACACAGTCGAATGCGATGCGCATATTGCAAACGGCTCCAACCACGGTTGCGAAAATCACAGGAATGTCCTTGCACCCTTTGCCGATCGCTCTACCGGTCAGGGCTGCATCGGCGCCAATCAAGCCCGCTCCCACGCAGCCCCAAAATATCGGACAAACCGTTCAAGTCAAACCAGCGCCGCAAGCTAACTTACGTATGTCGTCCACCAACAGCAGTACACCCACGAGCTCCACTCAACCGGTTCAAGGACAGTACATACATCCACCGCATACGACTACTACGTATCTCTCTTTTGAGACTACAGGTAAAATCATGATTTAAAGTAGGCGAACAGATAAATTATTTATCTCCCCTACATTCTTTCTGCTTTAGCGATAAAAATAATGCTGTGATAAACAGAAGAACTGTATCTTGCTTTTCAGGAACATACTCACAATTGCGACAGGCTTCAGTGCAGCCAGTGAGATTAGTTGTTGAGCCAGGATATGAAGAACCCCACGGGGGTAAACCTAACGCGTCTCCCAGACCAAGCATTCTGAGAAAGAGAGATCATGACAATTCACCAGTTAAAGGTATAGTTATGTTAAAATTAGTAAGTACAATTGAAGCCATAACATGTACAAAAAATATTCTCGAGACAATATACACGTATAAATATATAAAATAAGGAATTGGATAAATTTAATTAAAACAGCTTACTGATAATTTCTTCTAATACATCTTATTAATTTATAAGAAATTGGAAGACTCGATTTTGCAACGTGTTGAAACCTGCTTGTCGAAACACTGACCTTATATATAACAACAAAATACTTATATGTAATAGTTGTGCTTACATATAGAAAGAAAATCCTTGTTCGTAATAACGTTGAAGCACTTTAAAACGAAAAGAACACTATGATAGAAATTCATTAGATATTCAATATTAGATACATTGAAGATAAATTTTTTGTATATGTTCTTTCGGTATGTTATAATTAATAATTTAGTTGTTTATTTTCTTTATCGTCCATTATGTGATAAGATCTGAAATTTTTTGCTAATAAATGATACTTTTTAATGAAGATTATAGAATTCCATTATAGAATTTCAATTTCACAGGGGAGTCGCAATTTCTTGCAGGTGCAGGTGCAGCTAAAAATTTAGTTCCTGTATTATCGTCCTTGCCATCAAGTAGATCAATGTCCAGTCCGCCGTGTTCGCCGAAAGGAGATCAGGATGGTGGTGGATGCCAAAGTTCTGGATCCACAACCGTATCTGCCACGTCTTCGCCGGGTCTTGACGAGGAACTTGACCAATCCAGGATTACTATCAATCCCATCATAGAAATGTCACCGAGAAAAAAGCCTCGCAAGCAACAACTTACAGGTGTAGAATTAACTGAGCCTAGATGTACGGAGGAAGAGATGCAATTTATCACGGAGGACAAATTGAAGAAGGAGAGCAAAGAGGAATCAAAAGAGAAGTTGTCCGACAAAAGGCAACTCTCCAATGTACAAAGTGATATTATTAAATCGTCTGCTCAGCAAACGGAAATCACAATACGGACGCGGCCTGTACCAAGTTTGTTAGGTACATGTAATATAAATATTACCTTCCGTTATATACGTTCGTAATTTCTATGTTGATTCGGATTACATCTCTTCTAATCACATATCATTTGTTTTTAGGTTCTTTTAAAAGCAAATGGGCAACTAGATTACACCATTTTAGAAGACCTAGCGATGTTCGACCCCGTGAGGAAAGAAGACCAACAGTTGCCGAATTGGCGCAACAAAAACACGTATTACAGAAACTAAATGGGTGGAAAATCTATCATCTCACCACACAAATGGAAGATATTGCGGCCCTTGAAAAACAGGTATATTGACTCACTACATTGTTTGAGCTTTTCCTTCAATTTATTTATGCTCAGCGAATCATGTTTGTACGAATCATATATTTGTAGGTTCATGAAAAATTAAAAACGACGCTCCTGCTACTGGAATCGCAGCAAACTGTAAAAAGTAAACATAGTGACGGGCTTGAGCGTGTGAATGAACTGATTAAGGGGAACATGCAACGCAGTAGTTTAATCAGCGAAGGGATGAACGAAGCACGTACACAGCTCGTCGCTATATTTCAACACAAAGGCCCTATTACTGATCTTCTGCAACGCTGTGGTAACAAACGAGCACAGAAAAAGAGGGACAAATGAGCTGTCGTGCTGAATAAATACGTAGAACCTTTATAATCGAACTTTGTTGAATGAAAGTTCAAAAGGGAGCTATTTTTTATCTGTGTCACAGATTCTATATATAGGAATAAATAAATGGTTTTATAAGTCTAAAAGACATGACTATGTCACTATATATAATAATATGTTTATAATTTTATTATATAAATCTATAACGTTTTTATTTTAATATAATACTTCTTACTCCTCTTAGCCATGTCTTTCTATTCATTTAATTTCTGCCTCCAATTAACTTATGCATATACTTCTGTTTATAGACAGAATGCGTCTTAAGAAAGGAATTTGGAATACTTATTACAACGAAATAGGATTCAAATAAGCATTTTCTTCATTTGTAGTATATGAAGGTTGTCATGGAGATAACAGATCCTTGAGTCGTGCTGAGTCATGCTTGGTAACGGCAATAGAAATCCTGATAATTGTATATGCACAGACGATTCTATAAGAATATATATTTTGTAAAAGTTTAGCAAATCTTGAAACAACATGTGGTGGGGATACAGTCAACCGCTAGATTTACAAGCTGAAGTGGCACAAAGAGAAGACCGTGTTTTAAGCAATATTGAAGTATTGATTGTAGGTTCTGGTGATGCACGGCACATTGTGAAGACTCTAGCTTCATCTTACACACATCCTGATCAAACTATCACGTATCACGTTATCGAACCGACTTTGGAGCAAGTTGCTAGATCGATACTTTTATTAAGCATTTGCTTAGAGAATGATTTAGGTATGTACTAGCGGATATCAAGTCTACTGGAAGTCAAAGAAGTTAACACATATGTGTGATTGACATACTAAAGGACTGCAAGAGGCGACGCGATATTACTTGGAGATTTTAGGGAACACCCTTTTGAGACCGGCTACGGCTAAATATTTGGCAAAATGCGCCAAACAACTGATCGATATTCCAACTCGGACCGTCGACTGTCCGTGGTTATCGTTAGAAAAATTTAAGCACAAGGACAGAGATAATTTGGAATGTATTTTTAAGTAAGTCAACGTTAAATTTAAGGGGACACGTCATAGGGAAACAATGGTTTCAAACAGTGGCGGATTTTAATATTCTATGACGCACGAGTGGCACACAAGCAAAGCTTAATTTGAAAGATTCTATCATGCAAAGCTGCCAGATGTAGACCTACTGGAAAATTCGCCACTGGTTTCGAGCAAAGATACTTAATGTCCTCCGCGAACATTTATGTGTCGCATTTCTGTGTGTATCAATTTCTATAATAATTTCTCGTTATCAAAGATTTTGGACGCGTGCGACACGCGAGGGAGTTCCCATCGTGAATTATTGGGATCGCAGAATCAGGAAATTATTAAAAACAAGATACGATTACAGAGAAGGCGTTTTTGACTGGGATTATTATATGGTTTTAAAGCCCAGATGTACCACTAATCTTACCGTACAAGAATATAGGTATACGTTTGTACATAGTAAGCGTACAGTTAAAGCTGCATACAAATTTTACGATCAAAACAACGAGCTATGCTATACCTCAGATGAAATAATTATTTCAATATATGAATCGGCTGCGAAAATACAGTGTATTATTATTATAATTATTAGATTTTGGAGAAATAACGGAGTAGCTTTTACATGGCTTGAAGGGGAACCAGTCAGGAGCAATCCGACTCTGTTAAATAATATAATTCAACACGGACCTGGCTTTATACATTACGCGTACTTGGGAGACATCGTGAACGGTCCCTTTTTTACTTGGTCCACTGTTGAAAAAAACGGAGACAAGTAATAAAATATATTCGATAGACAAATGCGCGCTTGTTTCCCATATAATAAAATAAAAATTCTTAAATTCGTACATATTAAAGGCTCAGGGCAACCGACGTTGCCGAACGTGAGGTAATGCGTGCAATTCACGAAATAAGAACGAAAGAGCCGCTGTGCGAGGATCACGTCGGTGCTCACAGGGATGCTTCAATTTTAAATGGCATTATAGTGAGCCAAATGCCGGACGTTGAAATGGAAAACGAATCGTGGATAAGTACCGAGGAGAAATCTAAGAAGGATAAAAAGATTTCCTGGATGGAAGTGCCAAATCACAAAGTACGTTTCGTATGCTCTGCAACGAGCCAATGAATATTTTGTACATAATAGTTTTATTTTTAGATAATTTTTCATCCTGCAACGTCCCTGGAATCTCTCAAGTCCAAATGCGAATACGTAAATAGATTCCATCTGATTTGGGTGGCACATAATATGACAAAACAATTGGCGAATCTGGCACCGTTGATATCTACCGGTGCCCCGATAATTGTGGAATTACGTAAACACATGGCAGATCTTCGCAAAGAGGATTTGCAGAACTTTACCAGAGAACTGAAAGAAATCGCGCAGGAGAATGGACTCCGTTCACTTTACGACTTCGATTCTAATGAACATATTTTTGCTCGTTTCTGCAAGGATTAAGTCACTAAGTAGTTGGATATATCTTAATAGTTTAATATTAATTAAAAATATACATCACACATGTGCAATTAAACTAAAATAAAAAGTTTAATCAATAATCAAAGAAATATGGATATTTTATGAAGAATAAAATGTCCGTTTAAGCTCAAATTGAAAAACGAATCAACAATTTTCGATCTCTATTAATTAAAGGCAGTTTCTCTAAACGACAAATCTTTTTTTATTCTTATCTTTCTTTTTTAAGTTTTATTGGATTAATGTAAAATTTTCAATATGTTTCAATACGTTTTTGGAAAATCAGGAAGTTATAGTATATAAAACTGAAATGTGTGTATTCGTCTAGTTTACCATCTTATTCTCTGAAAGAATTAATAATATATGAAATAGATAAGAAAAAACCAATCGAAGAGATCCTTTCCCATTGCTTTAATCATATACTACATAATTTATATATATATATTATAAATCTATAATATAGTCAATATATAGTCATTATTTCAACAAAATGTACAAAATGTTCACATATGTAAAAGTGCTTGTATCACTTGATCATCAAATAGTTGCATTGCACAATATTATACTTTTATATTCTTGTACTGGCTAGTTCTTTAGCTACTTCGGACACTGCGTCCCTATCTTTTTCTTCCTCCTCTTCTTCAGATTCTGTATCGCTTTCTGGAAAGTCAGGAAGCGCTAAGGAATAGATATGATACTAGAGATTAAGAGATACAAAATAGGTAGAGGACAGAAGCGAGAGAGAGAGAAAGAGTTAGATATTCTTACCAAGTCTATCTATCTTCTCCTGCCAGGCATCATTTATAAACTTCTCTTGTACCGCTATTACTTCTTCAGGACTTGCGCAACGAGCGTACTTTCCCAACAATTCGCCGTTCAGCTCGAGGAACGAGTCCCCCCAACGGAACTTTTCAAGATACAGCTTAGCCTCGTCCGGGAATCCCGTTATAATTAAAGTAGCCGCGATAGCCTCGACGCAGCTCAACTCGCAGGGCTTCCCGAAGTTTGCCGGATTGGCAGCGACCAAGAAGGGCAGTATGCGACGATGGCCCGTCTTCACTCTGGGAGTGTCGTCTATACGCGACCAGCTGCAATCCACAACCGCACAGCCGTACTTCTCCACAATCTCGCGATCCAGCGGAGTCACGCACTGCAACGTCTGCAACCGATATTACATCCGAGATTATCTTCTGGACGAGGTGGCCGCCGTTGTGTACCATATTGTTACCTCCGTTCTACCAGCTATTACCTTGCTGTTCCACCGGAGTAAGGCACAAGCCTGGAAATCGCGCGTCCAGTCGCAGCAGCTTTGTCAAGCCATGTCTCACCAGCTTCTTGCCGGTGCTTCTCCCGGGGTCGCGGTGTTTCAGGTCAATCAGGTCCCACATCGCCACGGGAAACGGCAACGGCCACTCGTTTGCTGTCTCTGCAAATTCGAGGACACAGTCCCAGTAACCGTTGCGAGACACGAGAATTCCCAAGGAAATTCATTCCCCGAATCTAACCTGTCTCGTCATTCTCCTTGTCCGACCCCTCGGACTCTCGGTCTCTCATTTGATGGTATCTTTGCTCCTTGCCGAGAACGTGACGGGGCCTTCTCCGCAGCAATTTGTTCTTGTCCTTCTTTCTACGTCCCGACATTTTTCAGATATTCTCTGCGCGCTGCTCGGTACCCTTTCTCCAACGTGTTTTTTTCCCCAAATTGCGTCGACGTCTAATCGCACTTTAACCCTAACATCCGTTGCAAGATAGACGAAGTTATTTAGTGTGTTGTTTATATTTCAAGGATTAACGATATTGTGCCAATTACCGTAGTGTACAAGGCACCTAACCCCTCTTCACCCGAGGAGGAGGAGGAATTGAAAACCCCCCCCCCCCCGTCGTCGTCGTTGTTGTACGGCACCGATTGTCAGCAGAAACGTCATCCTCACGCACACGTAATTGTTTGGATTTCTTTGTTGTTGACTCCACGCGTAGTTATCACGAATATTTAGAGCTCTGCAATTACACAACCATTGCAATTGTACAATTGAATCTTCGATAAACTTTGTTTTAACCTTCTTACCTTGAATTTTAATAAAAATGTACTCACTCGATGTTATTTTGTGGAGAAACAAAGGTTTCTGTTGAAGATTTGGCTTCAAACAAATCGTCATAAAATTATTGAACCTCATAACAATCGTTTCCGTGTTTCAGGTAAATAAACCCAGATAGGATAATCGCACAATGGAAGGATTGCACAACGCAATGCAAACATTGCAAATGACGGAGTACGATCCGCATTCGGCGGCAGACGATTCTCTGTACGTCGCCTCGAAATGCTGGGAACGCATCGTGGACGCTGCTCTCAAGGTACGCAAAATATCATTAAGGACCTTATCGCGGGACCCCAGACCCCAGTCCCTGACGCGATCATTTGTGTCGCGATTGCTCGCCGCGCCGCTTTCCGCATTTGACAATTCGTATTTTTAGACCGGCTACAGAGAAGGGGTACAAGACGGAGCGGACTCTGTGCTGCAAGAGGGATTCGATATCGGTTACAAAGACGGTTTCGAGATCGCTTTCGCGCTGGGACGGTACAAGGGCCTGGCTGTTGCTTCGGCGCCCATGTCGGGACATCCCGCGGACGTGGCCGTCGCTCTCGACAAAACCAGGCGCGGCGCGTGCTGGATATGCGACGTGGAGTCGCGAAACAAGACCTCCGATCCATTTGAGAACGCCTCGTTCTCCCAGGTCCTGAACGAGCAGAGAGCACGTTCTGCGGGAGTTATAAGCAGGCTGCACGAGTACTTCGAACCGGTCCTGAAGAAATCGGGCATCCGGAATCAATTCGACTCTTTAGATACATTTAAGTAGTATTTTGTAATATAATTGGTTAAATTTATAACAGAATCCATTAATATTTCTATTGATATATCGCTATAAAAAATTGATTTCCTATATAGAAACGTTTATTGAGACACCCGCATAAACCCCGCGACTCAATCATACAGATATTATTGACGATAAATGGTTTTTTTCTTCTTTATAAATATAATCCCTCGGGGGAACCTTCCTTCTTGCGATACAGCACACTTTCCTTGGACTTCTTGAAATCGTCACTGGTAACCTTCATACGTCGTTCGCGTAGAGCCATTAAACCAGCTTCGGTACATATTGCCTGAAACGAGAGTTTAAAGAATTCATTTTAAATGAAGCAACAAAAAAAAACACACAGTTGTGCGCGAAAGTACAAAATTTATACAAAGCAAGAATTTGTATTTCTAAAGAAGATCGTCCTACCTTGATGTCCGCGCCGGAAAGATCGTCCTTTGCCATAATCAGTTCGGCAAGATTCACGTCAGGCGCCAAAGTCATTCTACTTGTGTGAATATTGAAAATTCTTCTTTTAGTTTTCTCATCCGGTAGCGGGAATTCTATTTTCCTATCGATACGACCCGGTCTAATTAAAGCGGGATCCAAGGTCTCTATTCTATTGGTAGCCATAACCACTTTCACATCGCCCCTACTGTCGAATCCTGTGATAACGATAATTATTTTTTTTTTTTTTCAAATAACATCAAATCTAAAGAGATTTTTACGTATGAATTTTTTGTATAAGAAATTAGCTTACCGTCCAGTTGATTAAGCAATTCCAACATGGTTCTCTGTATCTCCCTCTCGCCGCCGCTATTGCTGTCGTATCTTTTCGTTCCTACCGCGTCTATTTCGTCTATAAAAACGATGGAAGGGGCGTGCTCCTCGGCAACTCTGAAAAGCTCTCTCACGAGCTTTGGACCGTCTCCTAAATATTTTTGTATAAGTTCCGAGCCAACGACCCTCAAGAATGTAGCCGACGTTTGATTGGCCACAGCTTTGGCGAGCAGCGTCTTCCCCGTGCCGGGTGGTCCGTAAAGTATGACACCCTTCGGAGGCTTAATACCCATCTCCTCGTAATATTCCGGATGGGTCAACGGTAATTCTACGGATTCCTTAATCTCCTGAATTTGAGTATCGAGACCTGAAAATATCCACGAGTCGTATATTCTTTAATATTTTTGCGCGACCCGCTTCTTCACAAAAGCAGCATTTCTTCAACAATTTACTAACATCAAATCAAACTGAACATTCTATTTTCATATCGTCGTCGTGTTACTTAAATTTACATATATTTCAAAACCAACCTTATCAAGACTTAATTTGAAATGTTATTTTTTGAAGCTCTCAACTTTTTGGAAGATTATAAATCTCGACCCTATTTTTATAACAAAATATAATTACCGATTTACCAGAATGTATGCAGATAAATGCAAAATGTTTAGGCAAACATAGAATACGTATGACATACCTCCAATGTCAGTGTAGGTCTCCTGAGGAGCCTTTTCCAGCTTCATCACAGTAACCATAGGATCCGTATCGTCCCCTAAGACGCCAACAACAGCGTGAACTTTGTGATTCAACAGCACAGAGCAGCCTGGCTCCAACTGATCCTTGTCGACGAACGACAAGATGGACACGTAATGCTCGGAGCCGACCGAGGTGGACACTATCGCGTGATTGTCATCGATTATCTCTTCCAGCGTGCCGACGGACATCGGCGTACCACGGAGATCGTCCACCTTCGACCTCTCCTCCTCGTTCTTCTCTTCCTGCGGCTTCAGCAGTTCCTGATTCCTGATAAACTCCTCTTCCATCAGCAGGTAATCCTTTATGCGCTCCATTTTCAACAGCTTCAGCCTGCAGCGCGTGTGAGGGGTCACCTGAGGCAGTTTCAGAGCCGCGTCCGGCCCCTTGGTGCGCCTCTTCTTCTTGCCCACCCTCGTGGGAATCGGCGGCTCGTACTTCTTCTTCTTGTCCTTGTCATCCTTCTTGTCTCCACCGCTGCCACCGGTCCCAGATTGATTCTGACCCTGTTGCAGTTCATTATCGTTAAAGAATCTCGCTGATAAAATAAACGGTGCGTTATAAGAAACATCTTTCGTATAGTCGCTCGAGAAAAAATCAAATGCTTCTTGCTGAAATTTAAAACGGGGCCAAACATTTGAAGGATGGCTAACCTAAATCAGACGATCGACGAGCAGAACGAATTTTGGAAAATTAGTAACAACACGCAACTGCTTTTTACGCCAAATAGCAAAGCCGCTTCACGTCCTCCCGTTAAATAATACCCGCTTGGTTATTTTGACAGAGACTCACCATCCTCCGTCACGACGCTCTCAATCTGGCTTTTGACACACTGCTCTTCGAGAAACGGCGGAGTCATTCGCCAGCGACTCCGATTGTGTGCAGTCGATAAAAAAAGATCGACTTTCGCCCTCCGATTACTGATCGATAACGAGTCTCGATCGCGGGTAAAATATTCAAATTCGAAGGAAAATTCTCCCAGGCGATTCATGCCTTTCCAGGTACTTTGCATATGTAAGATTATATTTATTAGCTGAACAGAATTAAAGATGTGAAACGTACTTAATTTACAGACAAGAGAAACGATCCAAGAAGTCTGTGAGAATTTCGCGCATCCTTCATTTCCTCGTTTCGCAATGAGCGAGTATAAAGAAAAACATTTTTTAAAGAAATCCCTAAAAAAAAAAGACTAACATTCGTATAACTAAATAATTACTATCGAGTGTTACCGGCGAGATTAATTACGATCTGTAAATGGCGCCAACGGCATCGTAAAAATGAAACGAGACTCGATGTTTATACTCAGCGTGCTTTATATGCGGTTTCTCGTTAATACACAGTATTGAATGTACAACGTATCTTACAATAGGACTAAGCGAGCACTCGCACATCTTCACACATAAAGCTGTGGTCCGACGATGCAATAAACACACGGTGAGTGGAAACGTCGCGAGATAAACGCTCTGTTATCTCAGTACGCGAACGCGGAATTCGTATGAAATACCCGAACGGCGACTCGAAACGCTCGTCGCGAGGACTTGGCAGTGTGCTACTTCTACTCTTATACGTAAACGCCCAGTCTCTTCCACGTGCCGTGCACCGTCACGGAAACACGTCTCGCCCCACGTGCTGACTTAGCTTTTTATTTAATGAACAACCTTTTGATTTACAAAATCGCGAATGTTCCACCGGGACACTTAAGACCTATGTCTGGACACCTTTATCATTTTAGTTTTTAAATGAGTATAAGTCCCGGTCTACAATAGGTGTTGTAAGCCCTAAGCTTTAAGAAATTGTTCAATCACAGTTGAATTTGAGGAGAATAATTGGCTGCGATTGGTCAATTTCTTAGGGTTTAGGGCTTAAAACACCTATTGTAGACTGGGACTAACACAAATTAAAGTTAAAGATAAAAATATAATACAAAACAAATATTTTTATCTTTGATTTTAATTTCCGTTAATAAGTTATTTAAGGACTAAAATGATAAAAATCTCCAGACATAGGTACGTGTCTAGGTTGGTACACCTTAAGCAATTCTCTACGTGCGACAGATCCTCCCTACCCTTCCCCGAGATGCTCGGTACAAGTGCAAACGGTAACAATATCATTTTCGCGTATTTAAATATATCTATCGAATCGCGTTACTTGTCCTACGACGCCGCGGTGTGACGCGCAATTCAACAAGGCTAAAGAGACTTATAGATTGGTGAGATTTTATTTTAGCTTCTTGTGGATCTACATGTTAAAGTACTTGGGATAAGTACCTTCTATAGCCCTTCCTCTCGGCTTCGCTTTTCTGCGCTTCGCCCTTCGACACCGATCGACATCGGCGCGGCGCGACAGAAATACGAGCGCGCTCGCGAGAAAGCGATTATCGATTCGACAATCAATTGTCGGGTTGAGAAAATCCAATACAATAATAAAAGTTACGTCGTCCGGCGATGTACAGGCTGTAAAATACGAGGCTATAAATACGCCTTAAAATACTTTCGCTGCAAAGATTCAGAATAACGAACTAGTTCACGAGCTTAACAGTTATTCGTGATTGCACTTGTCATATCGTTCCACGTGCGGGTTGAAGATTGATGGTATTTAAAACAGGATATCGGAGAAATGTTCCTCAGAGGGATGATTAGAGATTCCCGGAAGACTCCCTGCCGAGTTTCCGGACTCTCGCGTCGCGCTCTTGCTTATTCCACGGTGATCGTGCGTATCGTTAACACGCGCGATAAACGTGTTCCAAGTTATTAAAGGCCAGCCAAGATAACTCTAGGATCCTCCACGGCGTCTTTGATCTTCCTCAGGAACATCACAGCCTCGCGTCCGTCGATCAGCCGATGATCGTACGTCAAAGCTACGTACATCATTGGCCGAATAACAACCTGGGGATACAGACCTTCGTTAAGCGACGGTGATTTTGCGATACAAGTTGCAATTATAGGCTTTAACAATTGAATTTAACAATTTAAATTCAGGGATCTTAAATTAAAAGATTAAAAAATCAAGAATTTAAAAGTTTAAATTGTAAGATAAAAAATTCAAGGACCCCGATGTAAATTTCGGTGAACTTTACCTGTCCCTTAACGGCGATCGGTCTGTCGAAGACGCCGTGCATACCAAGAATCGCGCTCTGCGGCGGATTGATGATGGGAGTTCCCAGCAGCGAACCGAAAACGCCGCCGTTACTTATCGTGAAGGTGCCGCCGTCCATATCCTCGACGGTGATCTTTCCTTTCCTAGCCTTCTCGCCCATGGCGGCCAAGGCGATCTCGATCTCGGCGAAGTTTTTGTTCTCCACGCTGCGAAGTACCGGCACGACGAGTCCCTTCGGCGTCGCGACCGCCACGCTAATATCTACGTAATCTCTATACACTATATCGGTACCGTCTATCACGGCGTTCACCACGGGTTGGTCTTTCAGGGCGTAGGCACTGGCCGCGACGAACGGGCTCATAAACCCGAGCTTGATACCGTATTTTTTCGTGAACGTTTCCTGCTTTTCCTTCCGGAATTCCATAATGCGACTGCAAATTAATAATGTATGTTAAATAAAAAGAAACATAAGAATACGAACACTGTACGCACATCTCGGTACAGATGAAGTCGTTAATTGTATTATTTCAGATGCGTGCACATGATCGATATAAACAAGCGATAATGCTTGAAATTACCTCATGTCAATTTCGTTAAACGTGGTGAGCATAGCGTTCGTGTTCTGCGCATCCTTCAAACGTTCCGCGATACGCAAACGCATCCTATTCATTTTCACTCGCTGTTCTGTCCTAGTGCCGATTATCTCGCGCGTGTAATCGGCGGGAGGTAGCTGAACTTTCGCGCCTTCCAGCGACTGCAAGCGCATACGTTCTCGTAACACTTCCAAGTTAAATAACGCGATGCGTTAATTCTATATTTACCTGGGCGTGTTTGATAGCCGCGACTGGCATGGACGCGGTAGGCGGCTGTGGAGGCGGTGGTCGAGCGGCGGGAGGCGGAATTGGCGCTGCCGCGGGTCTCGGCGGTGGAGCAGCCGCGCTTGGGGGTGGTGGCGGCGGTGGTGCCGCGGCCGGTGGAGGTGCCTTCGCCGCTGGCGCGGCCGCAGCGGGTTGCGGTTCCTTCGCCGCGGGTGCAGCTGCAGCACCGCCGGACGCGCCGATGTCGATGGTGCACAACTTCTGTCCCGGCTTCACCGTGTCGCCGTCCTTAACGAAGAGCTCCTTTATGACGCCGAGCCCGGGCGACGGTACAGGAACCGAAGTCTATGGGCAAACAAGCGATTAAACGTCGACGTGGGAATAATCGCGATTATTCCTAACTCATGTTACAACTGGAAGGAAAAAGAAATCGCTCGGGATATGCGCACCTTGTCCGTTTCGATCTCACAGAGAACATCGTCTTCCTTCACCTGGTCGCCGACCTTCTTCTCCCACCTCACGTCGCCCTCGCTCACGCTCTCGGCAAACGCAGGCACCACAACTTCCCTGATCTCCCCTGTTTAAATAATACAAATTACGAACGAATAAATTAATTTGGATGTTTGATTATATGAAACGCTGCACTTACATAGCGCCGAAGTCGAACGTATATGTCTCGCCTGATTTATCCAATAATGGTTTGTCTTGTACTTTCTGCATCTGTCAAGTAAAGGAACACTTTGATCTTTCTTATTCTACCTTTGTCTTGGGTTTCAAGAATTGATAGTAATTAGTGCGGTAACAAAAAATAAAGATTTCCAAACACATAGAGTTGTTACACGAAGCTCTCTATATTAACGGCACGTTTAAGAATCAAAAATATATATGTGTGCGCAAACACAAAATAATGCACGTACATACAGTGCTACTTACAACGGAGCCTTGGCGTTGGGCACACGTTCGGCGTGGACAACTACAGTGCGCCCTATAAAAATGATTTATCACAGTTAATCGTTTCCGCTGACGAGCTCTTCCAACTGACTTGCTGTTTCTTTCAAAATCCTCGTTATATCTCGTCAGTGTCTTATTATCTCTCTCATTAACCTTACCTTGACTACACAACGATCTCGCAACCTGCAAAAAGAATGAACGTAGGATCTAGTTAATCTTTACTTGTTCCGGCAATGAGGTGTTCGGCGGACCGGTTAGAAACGACCTGATTTTCAGTCAGAAAAACGAGCGATTGATCTTATGAAATGCGGCGACCTTGCCGGGGATAAAAATAGTCATTGTTTCCGTCGTGAAAAAGAGCAAAGAAAAGAAAGAGAAAGAAAGAGTCGATGTCAATCGAAAGGCTACTGCGATATCCAGGTGCTCGTCGAGGACCGATACGTCCTGATCGGGGAAACGTTGGGAAACGTTCTCGTGTTTGATTGACAGGCGACGGTGGATCACGAGGACATTATCGGGTTGGGAGATGCCTGCATTATGTAACCGTCGTCGCGGTGAGGAGAGCTCGGAGCGGTCCTGGCGAGTTCCTCGCGAGCGAGTGGAGCGGCGGCGAGCACGCCTCGAATTAATCCCGCACCCGGGGAATTAATCACCAGCCGCTGCCGCGCGGATAGGCGGGCGAGGGAGGGAAACGGGGACAGCGCGGCGCGAAGGCGATAAGCGTATAAGTTACTCACCTCGGCCCGCAATACCCTGCTCCGCGTGATCACGCGGGGCGCGAACCGCGAGCAGTTGGACAACATCGCGGCCATCCTCAGGCAGGGCGAAGCGTTAACGCGCGCACTCGGGCGTCGACTCGCGAACGGCAGACTGCGGCAGACCGGGCAGACAGGAACGACCAACGACGGCGCGCGCGCCCCACGTCTTGGCGGGGTGTCGTCGTGTCGTAGCGGAAAGCTAGGAATCGGATGAGCGGCGGCATCTGTTAAGAATGGTCCGCACTATAGGCACTCTCTTTCTCGCATACGGCCCGTAATTCGTAAATTCTCTCGTTTAGATTTTCAGAGTTTCTCGAGCCGCCTCTTTTGCCTCTGCCGCGCTTTCTACAATCAACGTAAAATATATGCGGATAATGTGCTTGGATGCTTTGGAGAAAAAGGCATGGAAAAAAACAGACGGTAACAGGCTTGTGAACGGAGTACTGTTGAATGGAGACTGGAACTGCTGCTGCAACTCCGCATGGAATTCAATTATCGTGTATCAGACCTCGAGGAAGATTCTCATAACTTTGAATAACTTGTCTTTGGCAAAATATAACAGTATTTAATATAATATATAAAAATCTTTAAAAATACATGGTTTCAATGTCATTCTCGCAAGCTTCACCACTTATTCCTCGCGCTACAGCCTTTATTCTCCGTGTACCTTTGGCGAATAGTGGTGCCTATCCACATTAGTAACTTTTTATTGTACATCTCCTCGGAGATGCACGCGACGGCCACCGCGAACACGGTCATTCTTGCGTGCTCGATAAACTCCTCTGTAATTTGTTCCGGTATCTTTTGGAACTTTGTGTCCAGACACGGGTATCCGGTGACGTGTACGTAGTCGAACGGCTGGATTTCTTTGCCCGACAAACCACCGTTCGTTTCCACCCACCACTCGTTCTCCAGGACCTAGCATTAAAAGCGATTGCATTTGTATACGTTGTAATATAAACGAGCTTCTCAGCAATATTCTCTTCTTTTCAGTTTATATCAAGTTTAAAATAATTAAATGGATTACCGATTAATATTAGGCCAATTCCTTTTAGTGACACAAGTCGGCACAAGTGTCTTTGTCATTCATCGAATGCCAAGAAGGATAGAACGATGTTTGTGTCGACTTGTGTCACTAAAAGGAATTGGCCCATTATTGATATGTAAAAGTAAAAATGATTGAGAAGCACGCGATAGCCACCGTGCGGGTATAAATTACTAATTTACGTGTATATGTTCTTTTAAACTCTTACAGCCACATCATGTAGAGACACATCACGTGGATAGCAAAATTTTGGACGTGTCTCGGGAAACTTCGTTGGAACGCTTTTGTTCACTATTGTCTCGTTGGTCCTCAAATTTCCAGCTTGGTTCCTGTACTTCTCATCGATCTCCTGCCGTTGCTTCACCTCAAACATGTATTGCTCCAATTTGTAATTAACTTGCACCACTCCCGTCCCATCTTCAACTGCAATAGAATTTAATTTAATTTAAAGTTCAAGAGCGTCTCTTCACGTAGCACATAAATTTGCCGTTAACAACCTCGCGTCTGCTCTCGCCTTACCTGTCAGAAATAGATTATTGAGATTGCGCTTAACGTTCATGACGATCCCGACTATCTCGATCCTACGAATTTTAATCAGAGGCATGTTGAATGGGTGAAATTGCACATAGCGACCCTCCTTGTAGGGTACCAGTCGGTACAGCTCCATGATGAGCATTGATGTGTTCAACGTCATTCGCGAAGCTAAAATTAGAATTTGACATTAGATATTGAAGGAGATTCACATAAACTTGAAATAAATCATTTTTGGCAATCCAATAGTACATTAAATACAATGTGGGTCTGTTTTCTGCTGCTTTATTCCACATTGGAAAAAAAGATAAACTCTCTGAACTAGTGCAGGACGGTTCAGCAGTAGAAAACAGACCCAATGTATAAAAATCTTTGAAAAATAATCTTTGCAGACTTCACTACTTATTTATAATTAACGCTATCGCTTGACCATGGATTTGAAATCTCAGCCAAGAATGAATTCGCCCTTACCAGCCCTGATGCCGGGCCATTCTTTCTTCGACGAGAGAGATCTTTGATAGTCGTCGTACTCCTTCTTGCTGAAGGTGGCAATGCCGCTCGCCGATTTTCCGCTAGACATTTGCCTCAGATTTAATCTCTTTCTCACAAGATTCTTTCTGTCATCACATTTCCGTCGGTTTCCCGACCGGCTGTCTCGTGAAAGACACAGGGTGAATGCCAGATGTCCCATTTTTTTACCATCGAAGTTACCGACCGATAAGTTACCGACCGCACCTCTAAAGATTTTCGCGGCCCATAGGTGGCAGCTCCTTAGATCGGCTGCAATGTACATACACTGGCAAGTATACGTCCTGTACTTTAAATGCTTCTATTTAAATGTTTCTTGAGAAAAATAATATCTTGTACATATCGACAGTTCCTAGCAACAACGTCGTATCTAAGAAATATAAAATAACAAAGTTCGTATTTCAATAATCCCTGCAACATTGTCGTATTGAAAACGCGCGAGTAAGAAAAGCGTAGGACTTTGTTATTTTAAATAGCAATGTTAAACAAATTTAAATAGTAATCCGCCTTTCTTAACTCGTTTTCGATACGACAGTCTTATAGGGATTATTAAATTACGACTTTGTTATTTTAAATTTTCAGTTATTGTGGCAATTTATTGTGGAGCCGGGGACAACGGTTACATATTAATCGACCAGCGACTTCAGCATTTATATATATTTAAATAAAGTTTATTTTGAAGCATTTTGCACAACACTGTTCTACACACCTGCTTACGTAAGTAAAATAATCCCGATCGCAAGATCCGCTTCGATATAGTCATATATATTTATTTATATGTACACATACACCATGCAGAGACCAAGTTCGTTGGATTCTTTAATGTACATACACAATGAGCTGTCAGGAGTCTCGGATTTTTTTCCACTCGAGCTCCGGTCGCCACGTTTTTTTTTTTTTTCAAGTTACGACTCGACCGCGATTTTGATATCGCCTTCTCTTCCAGTGACTAGGTCTAGGTCAGTATACAGTTTTGTGAGTCATGCAGGCGATTTGCAAGCTTTTCGGCTACGAATAAAACGGCGAATATAAAAAAAAACTCGTCTCGTCGCTGCGCGGAAAAAGGTATGCACAAAAAACGTCGCGTTGTCGTTTCTCATCGTCTGTTAAAAATGCAATAGCATCCTTGGCTTTGGCAGTATGATTTTTTTTTTTCAATCTCCGATTAGGTATACAGCGATGTAATTTCTCGTTTTTTTTTCCACTTATTAATACACGTTATGTATCGTAAACTTAGGTCTTCCTTAGAAATCCGTCGACGGCTTATAGCCTGAATAGTACGACGCGTCGCGCGGTAAGTAATGCAAAGTATATATAGGACCTATCTCGCAAACAAACATTCAGAACACCGAAAGTTCAAACGCACGCTATCTCTCTGTGTATTGCTTTAACTGCGACACCCTGTATAGGCGACGACCGGGACACCGAGGTCCCCGTCCGCTCTCGTCCGTTCTCGACCGACAATAATGATAGTTCACGTTTTGTACTTTGTAAGTTAGCTAGATGTTCATCACAACGCTCGGAAGACCGTCGAGCTGTCCTTCGGAAACTCACGATAGCAAACGTCGTTACCATATGCAGTCAGAGAAGCCCCTTGGAACCCCCTTGCGATAGATTGACCGAGAATTACGCTACGACTCGTTACGTCGCCGCAAGATAGAAAGGAAAGAAGAGAGAAAAATGGAAAAAATATTGCACAAAAAGACACAGCAGCCTATATATTATGAATTTAAAGTCGACGCGCAATATATATTATGTCCTTTGACGCAATGGGGATGTTTCGCCATTGGAGAAAATAAGAATAACACAAGAATTCACATTTTCAATTAATCTAAATGCAAATACGAAAATGCGATAGAGCCGCGAAGAGCACCAAAAATATGTTCATCCAAGAAACAACATTGTTCTGTTGCACCGATGAGTAGATTGCATTTTTAAAATGCTCTTATACAACGAAATAATTCTGCAATGACGGAAGATGAGGATTCCTGCGAATTCCTCGAGAATACACTCGATTGTCTTCATCGATATCATATAGAAAAAATAATTTGATGTTTATAGCGCTTTCCCTTTTTCTTTTATTAATTAAGATCGAGTTCGTTCCAGGTAACGAACGAAGTGGCTCGTTGCAGAAAGCCAAATCTGCTTCGAGATTTCTTGTCAGCACAACAAACGTCTAAATAAATTGATAAAGGACCTGCGAAGGCTGATACTATATTATCAGCGAAGACGTACATACCTCGAGGGGCGCTACCGCAAAAATCGCACGCGCAGTCATTTGTCAACTTTGAAATACCGAAAGCATGCCGGCGTAAATCGATAATAAGATAATCATCCTTACGCGATCTTACGGGCGCGCGACGACTTTTTTTCTCTCATCGCAAACAACACATTACACGACTAGTATCTACTCTCTACAACCGTAACTCGAAGGATAATGGAAATATCCTCCCTTATTTCGTTCTTAGAAACGTATCCACGCCTCAGGAATCTCGAAGCAAAGGAAACCAGATCCGGAATCTCGTATTACACGGGGGAGATTCCGTCGACGAGAAAATACCGATCGCGCTCGATCAAGATACAGAATGAGCCTGACGAAATGGAAATCAGTAGGGAATATTGTTCGACGACTGGAGAAAGTTCGAAGTCGACTTTTCCTCGACAAGATCTGAGCGAGTTGTTGATTATGGAGCAATTAAAGTTGGGAACTTCAGAAGATATTGATCCGCGCATCGAGTGGCAGGCACACGTGTCTTTGTGTTTTTCCTGGGCGGCTTTCGAGCCTCTTAAACGTTCAAGCTCGTTCGTTAGATAAGTAGGCCTCCGGGTAAGGTTGGCGTCGAATTTCTCAAAGGACGTATTCCTAATACCGATATCTAAATTTCAGATTCACACGGTATATTGAGAGACAGAGAAGAAAGAATATATTTCGAGTTTAATATACTTTTCAGAAGATAACGTTTTAGAGTCTCTCTAAATGCAGCGCAACATTATTAAACGTCATTCTATTATTTTCTCTCACATGTACAGCATTCGTTCCGTCGAGCGACAGTCGTTCACAACAGCAGTTACGTCGCCGCTTCCGCTTTTCACACACACACACACACACACACACACACACGCACGCACACACACACCACGCATTCTTACGCGCTCTTTTAATATAGTCGCGTCGCGAAAGCTTTCACAGCGAGAAAAATTTCAAGAAGGTCTGCGGAGGGATCGGCACGTGGAGGGACGCCTGGTCGACGTCCGCCAGTTTCTCCTGAAACGCCGGATCCTGATCCGCGATGCACGGATGGCCCAGCGACCGCCAAAACAGGCAACGGCAATTGCGGCATAACTGTATCATTTCGGCGTACTCCTCTCGTAATCCAAACGATCTGGACAAACGAAAATATACAGTATTGACGAACAGAAAATGTCGAATGCAGGACGATCTGATCTCATATAAAAGAGAGAACCAGCCGTACCTCCGAGCGATAGTGAATATAGTTTTCCAGTCTTTCCCAGGATTATTTTGTCTGGTGGTAGCGATTTGCTGCGGCGTGAAATGATACTGGGCGAGTTCGCGCCAGATTCGCTGTTCCTGCGCCAGAACGGCAAGGTGTTCGCACGCCTCGGACGAGGCTTCGATGTCTCGTGGATCGCTCAAGCGTAGTAGGACCTCTCGACGGCACTCAGGCGGTAGATCCGACCACTGGGGCTTCTGCTCCTCATCCGGCTACAATGACTCGTCTCGTTATCGATCAACTTTATCATGAATATTTTTTTTGTAAGAGGTGAAATCGCTGCGTACTGATTTAATTTTTCAAGTACGTTACCTGGGTGATAGTGATGGACGAGGCAATTTGCAAGATTCTCTCTAGAGCCGCTTTGTGCTTTTCCCACAGGATGATGGAGCCCAAGGGTCTACCGCCCCAGCAGCAGCCAGCACTGAAAGCTCGAACTCTCTCTATCAGACGCCGCAGCCTTCCTGTCTGTTGTTGCGACAGTGACACTAAACAATGGTCAGTTCAGCACGAATAACAACCGTCCACCTTTCTTCAGGAAACTCTTTTCCTGAAGAGATGTTAACGAGCATAGGGAAATATCGCGAAATCGCTCGGTAAATTTCGCGATGGAGTTTATCTAAGGACTCTTACAAGCTGGTAAAACTCCTTTTACCTTCCAGAGCAACTTCCTCGAGCATATTGAAGAGCACCCTCTGAGCGCATCCGCTAAGACCGCCCATCCTGTGACTGACGAGGAGATCCAGAAGACGGACTATGTAATTGAATCGACGGCAGTCGTGTACCGCGGACAGAAAATCCAGCCTCTTCAGGGCGTCACTCAGACCATTGAAGCCGGCGATCTGTAAATTTAGGAGCGGATAATGATCCCGCCTCGCTACGACGTCTAAGTATAGGAGATACAAGAACCGTCGACAGTTTGTTACTGGTATCTTTTGCTCTTTTTTTTCTTACTCGCCGGCAACTCAACCTGTCTTTATCGGGCAAATCCGAGTCTCTCTTTCCTCTTGCACAAAAGTTGTGTCTAAATTAAGACCGGGCCGGAAAGAGTCACTCACCTCGCGTGTACACTTCAGCGTGATGTGACAATGTGGTTGGACGGCGTTTTCTGGAAATTTAAGAAAAACACTCATCGAGAGAGATCCTCAAAAGATCTTCACGCACGGGCATTGGTTTCGATATAAAAATGCTGCTTTTATTGCTCGACAAAGAGATACAGAAAAATTACTTGATCTTGATATATTATTTGAAGGTCTCCGATAGACAGCCGACTCTCAAGTCATTAATATCGCAACGGAACGACATAAAGAAGAAGAAAAGTTTACGATAAACTTGGATTTATAATTATAGCTAATGAAGGCCATGTCAGCTAGAATCGATAAGTCTTCAAGTTTCAATATGCACTTTACACTACTCACCTTTCTTCTTGTCTTTCTCCTTTTTATCGCCGGCATCTTTCTCGCCGCTGTAAGAAAAAGTAGTGCTCTTTAGACGTGTGATACATCATAAAATTCGTCGAGATTAAAAAAATTTATTAAAACTAGAAACAAAGACGCGAACGTAGAATTTCCAATTCTAAAAAGAAACGCGCTCAATATTTTACTATTTACATCGTTGCATCTTTTTTTCGAAATATAATGAAAATTTTTTGGGATAAAATTTGATTTATCTTGTTTATCTGCAGAATAATTTATTTTATTTTATTTTATTTATTTATTTTATTTTAACCCATGATTTATCTTGTGCCGATAGAAGTGCGAGGAAGATACTTCGTGCGATGCTGGAGGCACTAATGTACGGATCCCAATTATGGCACAATACACCGCGACCGGTTTCAGCGGACTCGCTGCTACGTCTCAACGGAGTTAGCTTCGGTTCGACTATGGAAAGACTATCGTGGTTAATAATATTCAGGAAATAGCTTCGCAGGGCTTATACCCCTTATTTTCTTACAGCCTTTCTCATAGTATTTTGTTTCACAATGGCAGAGGCACATACAGTGTATATGTAAGACTATTATATTGAACTATTTTTATAAAAATTCTCTAATAATAATATTAGATTAATATAGTTTAAATTACTTCAAGATAATAATTGTCAATTCTTAATAATATATCGATTAAAATACCTTGACAAGTAAATCTTTATTTTCTGGCTATTTATCTAAACAACTAATAACTGGATCTAACAACTGATATTGTTTTGTATTAATAGAAAACAATGAACTTTTAATTTGTATCCACAGCGCAGCTCAGAAAAGTGAATTACAGTCTATTACTAAAAGTGACTGTGAGTTATTAATATTATCGTCGTATGTATTCGACGTTGGTATTCGACGAAAAAGAAGGAAAACACGCGTGGGCGTTCGTGTGTCTACGGTATAATCAGTAAAGCAGGCCACAACGAATCCGTCTCGAGAGTGGTATACCTTCACTCGTCGTCAATGGAGACCGTAATTGCTTTATAACACTCCGATCATAATTAACGTGGACACACCTCGTAAGTAGACATATTAACGGCCACTTTCTCATTCGACTACAATAACGTTCTTATTTCAGTCGCGGCGCATGAGAAGTCCGAGGAAGCGGAAAAATGCATCGGAATTGCAGCAAATCGCATTAGACGTCGCGCGTTACCGCAGAATGACTCTTTAGCCTCTTAATAGACGCGACATCAGTTAATTTAACTGTCGCCAGATTACATCGCGTTCTGTTTACGAGAAAGGAGTTCGAATACGAGCGCCGGCATGCGTAAGACTTATTCTCATCTTTAAAATGTCGAAGACTAATTCGCACCAAGTACTGTCCAAGACGCAAAACGCGGCCGTCCTTGTTAATTTAGAAGTTTCAAAGCATCCGCGATCGATATTCATTTAAATCTGGTTCTTTATAAGCCCGTTTAAAATACGAAGAGACCGCGATACGAAGATAGCAATCAAACTGCGCTGCTATACATATAATGCGTTCCGATTTCTTCTCCGCGATTATATTCATGCTTTCAGCTAATAAAAATACCTGCATATAGAAACACAATTCCTTTTTAAGGCTTGGAAATTCTCGATCTGCAATTGCAGAGATTTAAAAATCTGGCAAACGTTACATATCCAATTTGAATATATAGAATCGTGAGATATTAGATTTCTTCATAGGCTACTCTGTCATTTGTAGCAGACTTCTCTAGACAATTTTCGTTAAAGGAAAACATTATTCTGCGAATCCTAAAGAAACACAATCGTAAATTCATGCCTTGATCCTTTGCGCTAGGAACTTCTAGCAAATATTATTACTAAATCTTAGAAGTTTATCGTTACATCGTTTCAGATGTAGCGATAAACTTTCTTATAAGTCCGCGAATTAACTGTCTTGAAATATTTAAGATAATTCTTTTTTTTAAACGTCTATAGGTACATTTCGTCGCACTACTCTCGTCGCGCTTATGATTCTGTCTACGCAAGTGACGGCGACGAACGTTCTATTATAGGGACGCAACGACGACCTTGTATGTTAACTCGTGCATATATTCGCACATTACAACAACCTCGTGTGCGGGACGTAGTTGTGATTTTTCCGCATGAGCGAGACTGTATGCGGGAGACCATTTTCGATTTTAACACATCGATCGGCGATGCGTGTCCTTGTCCTTTCAAATCAGGGTTCGGCGAGGCGTTTAAGGTCATTGAATTGCCCATAGGGGACTTTACATTAATACACGATGGCGGGGGGGGGAAACGGAGAGATAGGGAGAGGAGAGGAGGATATCTTGTGCCATTAGTCCACGGGGTTACATAACTACTTGTAGCGTTTATTATGAGGGATCAACTGTAGACACGCCGCATGCACGCGTGCGACGAATAAAGAACCGTAAATGCGGAAAATTCCCCGGCAGCGCACAATATCGATAACTTGCAACTGGAACGATCAATGTCACGTCAATGTTCTATGGCTTGAGGATAGAAGGACAGACATCATATATCGGAATATACGCTTTGACGTCATATTATTTACGGTGTCCAGAGATTGCTCGTTTTTATTTTAATAATAGACAAATTGGAGCAAACGTTGATTAAAGCAGCAGTTTATGAATAATAAATAATTAAGAACGGAAGCCTTTGCGTTTTGAAAGTATTTAATTTGTAATCTCAAAAATTTCATGGTTTCGTGAATAATAATAAACAGGTTTTTACTCGGCTAAATGTTATCTCGATGATATTTATCGCGTAGAAATTATTAGCGAGTGACATAGTTCCAAAGTTATAACTATACAATACGTTGATAGAAGATAAATATGACTTAGAAAGTTTTGCGGTCTCTTCATTCCCTTATTTCTCTTTCTAGTTCCGAGCGGCAGAAGGACACCGGTAGTTATTTTAGTTCCCTGCAATACACGGAGACTGATGTACAACACAAATGCATCCTCCGCGCTCGAAGTATCATTGCGCCGTTCGCTTTTACGATACAAAACGGCCGGCGGGCTGGATACATCCCAATGAAAATTTCTAAAAAAACAGAGGCCAGTTTTGAGGAATTTCCGATGTTGAAAAATAGGCTTACGCAGCAATGCAGAGAATGCCGTAATTTCGACGACGAAATTCGGCAACGAGATAGCTAACGAGATTCGCAAGACTATGTTCGAATTTCGATTGAATTATAGCTCCGTTGTTGACTGTCCGACAAATCCCTCTGTTATTTAGGGAAATAACAAGACTGTTTTCGAGGATTATTGAGCTCCTCGTGAAACGAGAGATTCACACACCAGTGTGTACACGGGAGATGTGTACATGTACGATCGGCCAAGAATAGAGGAAATCACAAAAGAAGCGTAAGAAGTCGGAATGCTGAAGTAAAACACAAGTTAAAAGTGTACGTACATCCTTATTAGAGATTTTATCTATTTTTCCCTTGAGAATACACATGTAAATATATACATATACATTTCTGTTGTATCTATACTATATCTTTATTTCTTTTAAACGTATATCTTTTTAGTGTTCTAATATTTCGTTTTAACAAGTTTTACTTAATGTTTTTATCACGTACTTAGTATTTTAATTCAAACAACGTTCGTGACAAACGTTCGCAGGTCAGGCCAGCCTGGTATACGCAAGTTGGACGATGAAGACGGATAACGGGGGGTGATTTTTTACACGAGATAATCCCGCACGGAAAGAAATACATTGCGGAGCAGCTGTATACCTCGCAACGCGCGAATAATTAATTCGCGGATATAGAGATCGGGCCGCGGTATACGAAACTTTTACTTCCACCGAGTTCACCGACCCCTTTCCGTGGTGCGCGCACCACGTCTAATCTCGTCCAGGTTGGGAAAATGCGCGTAGGACGGCTATACGGTTGAATCGTTGAAATAATGGCGCGGGCGGGCGCATCGGCCGTGTACGATAACTCGACGAGGGAAATGGAGAAAACAGGCCTTTAGATCCTTCCGCCGCACGCAAACAGTCCGTGTACTTTCCAGTCATTTCGTCTAACTGTATCGGGATCATTATATGTGCGCGCGACGTGATAATATCCGCAGAAAAGGTGCCCCATTAATCCACGGCAACCGCGTCGACTCCGATCCCCAGCGCAGAGGTATTTTTTATAAATGCCTTTATGCTTTTAAATTTAACACAAGACATTCCTTATGGCTTTCAAAAAGAGGAGACGAGATATTATTTCTTCATTTGAAGAGATTCTTCCGAATACGTCGCACGACTCTTACGAGAAACGAAAGGACAAATGGAGTTGATAAATAGAGGGATAATAGAGGGATAAAAGGGATTGAAGAGAGGTCTTTTATTAAACATTACAGAAACAAAAAGAAATGCTAGACACGCTCTCTTCGTATCCATTTTCCGTGAGTTTCCGTCGTTACTGCGCGAAAGCAAAATATCGTGGACCACAGCTATCCGACGCGGATCCACATGCGACACGAGGCCGCGCCGCGCCGTCTAACCGAATTTATCAAGGCTGCGTACGTATGTACTGTGGAGAGAATTGCGAATTGGCCGCGCAGGTCACGTTAGTAGCTGGGTCACGACCCATTTCCGCACCCGGCAAGACACGCGCCAGTATTTTCCCCATTTTGAGAATTCGACCTAGCCCGCTCAAGGATGCCTAATCTCATTGACGAGAACGCGAAACGGTTCCTCCACCGGATCCAAAAAGATTCGCGAATCTGTTCTGTTTACTTCTTTAAAAGAAATTGTTTAAACTTTCAATATGGTCAATTTTGTTTGTGTATTAAAGTTCATAGACTTACATTGCATTGCAAGATTATTCGACGAACTTGGATGCCGCATTTTTTTCAACAATAATGTCAAACGATCAATTTATATCACAAATATTATCATAGACATAACATGAATGTCTTATTGAATTTTAATATACTAGCGATATTTCCAACTTTAGCTTCCAGTTAGCTTTGTTAACTTTTAATTTTAATTCCGTAGGTCGTCTTCACTCAGCGTGAAAGGAAAGAACCGGCAAGACGATTTTTTTTCGAGTGCGAGTGCGAGAAAGCGCAACGAAGTCGAGCGGCTCTGTCGAAACTCCTGGTGCAACCACAAGTTAGTTTCACATTACATATATCGACGCGGTCATTCCTTTGTAAAATTCAATATATCCGGAAACAAATGTAAGAAAATATTTCAATCTATTGTAACGCACATCAATTCAGTATACTATACGTGAATTCTTGAATATGTTTTGTAACGAGATTGTAATGGTGTTTTCTGTTATGTAACTTACATTTCGAAATATTTCTCTTCGCTAACGTAATCTATGAAATAATCATTATGTGAAAATAACCGTACTAATTATAAAGAAAATTTGTAACTGGGTCGTTGTGTGTATAATATTCCGGAACTATACTGCGCTATTAACTCAATATTATATTTATATTTTTTTCTAAAAATAAATGATCGTTAATACATCGTTAATAACAGGAATATTCAGTGTGCATAAATTAACATGGCTCATGGCAAGAATATTTACGATATAACGCAATGCACTAATGAAAGGGTTGCAGATTGCCTGTTGAGTGTATACATATGTATACGCTCAAGCTCTTATTATGCTCGCAAAAAATCCGGATGCCCACTCGAATGCATGCACGCACGCACGCACGCACGCACGCACGCACGCGCTATTAATTAGAATCGCAAAGGACACGACGCAGGATTGCACGGTTTGAAAAATAAATATTTCAAACAACACGAGAAATGCCAAATGTTCGTCAGTGCCCGGCGGCGATCTAAATGGAAATAAACGCGAGATACATCCGCATCGCGAACGAAAGAGTTTCGTGCATCTGTTTTGCGCGCCGTATTTATTCAACGAATAATTAATAAATGAAGATAAGTATGTGCGACACGTGATGATAACTGTAAATAGACAGATGACGTTTATGATAAGCTTATATATATACGAAATGCAATTAGATACATAGTTTTACTGTCTTTTAAATTGTAATTAAGATATCTGAAGCAATTAGATATCGCGATTTTAACGAATTTATGAATGCAATTAATGAATATGTAACGTTTTATAATTTCCGGCAAATGAACGTTACTTGTCCCATTTATTATTCAAAATGGATGTTTACGTCGCGAAGTTATTTCTAGAGGACACGTAATTGCATATCTGTAGCGGATTCACGACAAATTAACAAACTTCTCGCACTTCGCGTGCGTTATGTATAGTAATTATCATTATTTGGAGTTAGGGAGTTACGTTGCAATTAAGTATTAAGCGTCAAATGTCGTATCGATTGAACTTATAGAAAATTAATTATCATCAGATTTCAGATGAAGAAGAAGTGAGCTCGGTTTTAGCAGAGACATGAGACTATTGTCTAAAGATATAAATACGTAGAAGCAGCATTACACAACGCTTTGCTGCCTTATAAAACTTTCAGCCGCCACGGAAGCGTAATAATAAGAAAAAATTATCACGTTCGCATTGCGAATCGATCGGCTTACTGCGCATTGCCATAAATCCGATATAAAATCGACAATTTGCGGATTTACGGATATCGACGCTACTAACAATAAGTCTGTATTGTATTTTTCCTGAGAAAGAACGTCGAGCGCCTACCAGAAGAGAAAGCTTTTGGCCAAGCGTAATCTAGATCTAGAAATCAGTCAGGCTTCGGCTTTGGAAAGTTATTTAATAATAATGCATTAACTGTGTGGAATGTATAAATTTTAAATTCAAAATATTGTAACCTGAATTTGTGCCGCATTGTAAAATGCAGCCGTCTCGTCTGGTCGTGGTTGTTCTCGTGAACGAATCAATTGTAATATCGCGTCATTTTCTCGATTTCTCAAGTCGAATTTGCAAGCGGAATTAAAACGCGCAAGTGACAAGAATGATCGATCACGTATATCCACTCTCAATAAGATCGCACACGTGCTGGCTCGCTCGCCAGACGCGGTATTTACGAGGCGCAATATAAGTCGCGGGAAGGAGAATGTTTACGCGGCTACAGCTGCTTCCAGATGCGTGTGCGCGAGCGGAAACAAAGAGTCGCGGTGCATTGCGATTCTTTGACAGCGCGCTCACGAGCGCGAGCTCAATGCGCCGCGATTCTAATTATCTAAGTCTGTCACGGCCGCAAACACAACTGGTGCAACGAGCACAATAGGCTCAATATCCGGTCGAAGAAATCGCGATGCACGACCGGCGGTCGTCCCGAAGGACGTCCGAACCGCCGATATCGTCTTCGACAGATCTCGAGATAATTTTGCAAGCTATTAATTTAATCCGAATCCTGAGACCGCAGGATTCGGATTGAATTAACACACGTACAGAGATCAGTTCTAAATTTCGAATTAATGAATATATATTCGTTAGATTAACTTTGAAACAAATTGTATTCGCAATCATTTCGCAATATGTTTAAAAAAAAATGAAAAATATGTAGTGCATTTTTAAACGATCACACAAATAGAACTGGAGAGTAGATTAACTGAATTTCTCTAGCAAAAAGTTTTTATAGATGCATGGTCAATATCTTTTCTGCTTGGGAGGGATGTATTTTTAAAAGTGGCATCATTATGGACTATACATTTTTAGAAAATCAAAGAGATAAAATAGAAAACACGTTAATTAGTTTTTATTCATTAATCAAGCACTCATAAATCAACGTCTTTCTCTTGCTCGAAGGAGAGAGAGATATAGTTTCTATATTTACACATATTCTCCAGTCTACTTGCAATGATTTAATTCTGAAAGAACTGATTTAAAATTTATATAATCCACTATCCATTTTGCAGATCCACTATCTATCTTTTCTTACATTTTAATTGATTATATTTTAAAAACCATGTACTTTCTTTAGAAATGAAGGTGCATGTCAGAAGAATATGACACAGTTTAGTTCAAATAATAAACGGCTTCTATGCGGGCTTTTATTATTGTCGTGAATGCCCTTAAGTGGGAATCGACGTTCTTTCCCGGGAGAAAAATAATACAGACTCAGTAACACGCCAATACTCTTATTAACGCCTAATTAATTCTTAGGAAACTGAATGTTAGGAAACCCCGTGGGTGTGAACTCTTTCGCGAGATAATGTAACGCTGCCGCGTGTATATACTGGAAGAAAAATCCGATTCTCTTTTAACACGTAACCAGCTCGATACCGTTCGCGTGATTTTCGAACAATCGCGGCGTAAGTAAAGCGTTCAGGTTGATCGCGCCGACAAAAATCTCAATGCACGTGAATCGGTTTCGATATACCGAGTGAGCGTGATTTTTGCGTGAAATATCACGCCGAGGTGACTTTTATTTCCAATTCGCGCTATATTACACACAGAAACAGGTTTCCACATTTATTTTCCGTTGCAAATTGAAAATGTCAGAAGCAGGAAATGTCTCGCTAACGCGAGATTATACTTGTTGGGTCCGGCTTTGAATTAAACGGAATTTTGATTCGAGGTTGAAAAAAATTTGAGCCCTCGAATATTACGAATCTCGTTTTTTTTTTTCAAATTCTGGTAATACATTTATTGTAAAACGCGTTGCAGAGAGACGAAAAGTTGCTTCCACGTCGAAGAGAGATGCTAGAAATGGCATCACCCAGCGCGGGCCGCAGCGCGGAGCATCGCGGCGATCAATTCGAGCCTCAATCACGTCGACCTGGAGAACGAGGAGATAACGCGGTGAAAAAATGACTGGACGATGTACAACGGGCCTGTTCCTCTTTACTGTCTGCGCTCTACGTTTTTCCCCCGCATATTTCTCGCATTATCCCGAAAGAACAGCAGTTTTATTCGGGAGTATCCTTTTACCATTTATTTTTTATTATACATTTCACTTTTATTGACATTTCAGTTATCGAATCGGTTGATTCGAGGTGAATGAAAAATTCGTCTAGATTCGCGTTTTTAGGAGTAGAGAGCCGCAGCCACATCCTTGTTGTTTCTATATTAGGAGACGGAAGAGCTGATGTGCAGCAAAAAGGAACGAACTGTAACTTCGCGTCGCATATCACGTATTGCAGGTCAATTTGAATAATATTATGCATTACTCTGCACGCGAACGTGAAAATCATCCGTATCGCGTGAGCCATTTGGACAACATGGTATCACCCGCGGGTCGCGGCGCCCGCAGGATCAGCAATCGACTCGCGCAAGGACACTCTGCTCGTCAGCCTCGTGATAATCGTGAATTGTACGAGCTGACGAGTAACTGTAAACCCTGTAAAAAAATATCGCCGACAAAGGTGAAAACCGAGTAGCAATCGAGCAACGTACCTACGTTCCACGTTTTTATCTTGTTTGATTTAGACGTTCGCGTGATTAATTATACTATAACTGTTACAGGGGGTTTCGTCATGTAAATTGTAAAGCGTGACGGGCTGCGGAACGTGTAGAAACAGTTAGAACGTTAAACGGAGAAATATAGAAACGCGCAGCAGCCGCAACGAGGACGAATTCGATTTCTCGGGGGACCATTGCGGACTCGTCGTCGTCGTGTCAGAATGTATCTTCGCGTATACTCGCGACAACAAATGGAGTCGGGCGAGTAGACGCGCGCGCGAGGATGCCTCGCGCTCGCATGTAAACAAACGGAGCTGTCAGTCGGATCGATGTAAACGTATAGTTAACAGCTGTGTGCGCCGCGCGGAGCTGAGTCGCGAAACCGGACAAAGAAACGCGGAGGTGATAAGCTGACGCGGAGAGAAGAGCGTAGGAGGAAGCGGGAAAGAGAGAGAGAGAGAGACGGGCCAGTGGACGAGCGGAGGAGAAGAGGAGAGCGCGCGACGACGCCGACGGAGGACAATGACGTATGTACGTACCGTAGGAGAAGCGAGAGGGTTTTGTTGTTGGCGCATTCGAGGATCTTCTTCTTTTCCCAGCCCTCGACCGTCTTCACCCACTCCTCGCCCGGGCTACGCCAGTCCTTGGATATAAACGGCATCCTGGACCAGGCGGGCGAGCGGCGACGACGGGCTCGAGCGCGCGACACTCGCAAACACACCGAGACGGCGCAGGACGGCACACGGCACCTCGCCGTGTCCGCGGACGCCGAATGTATGGCGCGCGTCCGCTGCGCCTGTCGCGGAACAACTCGCTCTCGCGACTCGCGCTCTCCGCGCGCCCGAGCGCGCATGGCTTTGTTTCAGTGACGTCACCGCGCATCAGCTGTGAGGGTCAGCGCGCGGCGTGGCGCGGCGGCGGCGGCGTCTGCGACGTCTGCGTGCCTGATGCCTGCCGCCAAGCTGGATTCGCTTCCGGGTGAAACTCGTCTCCGGAGACTCCGCGTGTCAACAAACCTGATCCTCCGTAGATTGGCGAAGCCCGAGGAAAACTTGGCTGAGACATTTGGAAGAAGGGAAGTCCGAGTTCTCATCGTCTCTCTCGATATTGCTCTCGATGGCAAATCTGGACCAAAATGCGATGCGCTCGACTCGAAAGGACTTTATTTCGGTCGCACGTAAAGATTCGTGACGCTCAACGATGCCTAAATGACGTCTAAACCGTTACATTTCGATTATTGCCAATGTCTACAATTATTCCAACGTTCATTCGTCTTGTTTTGCAGAACGTATATACGGAAGGTAAGATACATCACGTAAAGGCTTTGAGGCTCTACCGCATTCTGCATTCGAATGTCATCTGGTATCAGCGGCGGAAAGTTCGTCGACGGATCTCGAGCGGCAAGCTGGCAAGCGCTCTCTGCTCCCGCATATCCAGGGAGTCTGCGAGTGAATTGGAGCGACCGGCGATATGGTGTGTTACCTCGTGATTTAAAAGGCACTTGGATCTGCCTGATGGTATTAAAATTAATTCAAGTTCGGGCCTTTTCGTTTCTGAATGCACGACACTCGATATATCGAGCTTTTCAGAAGCCAAACCGAGATCGAGTCCATTTTTCGTAAATTTAATTTCAGCACCTTCGACGATTCTTTGCATTTTACTCGCAACAAACCGGTTTGGGCTTCTGATGGGAGGTTCGCGTATCGATCTTTGCATCTCATTGAATTTGCGTCATCAACTCTTCTCTTTCGACGAATTGAGGAGGAAACTTTTTTCTACAGAAGTCTCTCGTGTGGAATTTCCTAGCCTCGTTGGAGGACCTCTGACCCGCGTCTAATTTATCCGCCACTGTTGGTCTCCGCGGGCACGCACATGACGACGTGGCGGGCGTGCGGAGTATCACGGACGCTCTAACAAGTGGACGCGCGCTCGCGGGTCGAGCAGTCTCAATCGCTCCGCGCCGCAAGCGAATAAGCGAATCGCTCGTCGGCCGCGCGCAACATGCGCCTCGAGTCGCTCTGATAAATCTCGATTGCACCGCAGGGACATCGCGCCGTCAATGCCGCGCGGCTCATCCGCCTGATTGCAGGTACGTAAGGACATTCCGCCCGACCGCGCGGCTCCTCCGCGCCCTGCGGTTTCGCAACCGCGTGCAAACGCGATCGAGCTTAGCTTTAACTTGCGTAACGTTGCGTACCGCACGGCACGTGCTCTCACGCAGCTCTTTCTCTCTTCCTCCTCTTCTCTGTCTTTCTCTCTCTTTTTTACGATTATTCGATATTCTGTCCTTGTGCTGCTCAGGATATGGACCCAGGTATTTACTCGACCGGATCACGCGTCCCATTATTTCGATGAGATGTATATAGGATTAGAGTATCCTTCAAGTTTTTTTTTGTCGTAGGGAACAGAGTTTCTCGCACGTGTGACGTCACTCTCGAGCTATGTGCATGTGCAGAAACACGCTTTCGTTATCGGCATTATCATTATAATGTTTACATTAAAATTGCTAGGCGCAGTCCACATTGAATGTCTCTCTTTTTAAACTCTCGCACTTTGCACGAGCAATTTTATCGTGGCAAAATATTTCGGAGAAGGTCTATACAAAAGAAAATAGAATTTACATATGTTATATTGCTCTCTCAGTAGTGTCTATTTTAATTGTCATATCAATATTATGATTACAAAGATAATGTACAATACAATTTTAGAGTAAAATAAAGGAGAGAAAGAAGAGATTATTTTTTTTTTTATACAAGTAGAAGCAATATTGTTATGTGAATTATCTTACAAGTCCGAATTACTTTTATAAGTTTATATTTTTCTTAATGTTTCAAATGTCGAGATATTTTGTCATTATATTGTAAAACGATAGGAGAAAAACAAATATCCCATATGTCTCCAGTAATAGTTTATACTTCAATATTACCTCGCGCAACAGAAATCTGATCCTTTGCATTTTGACCTTTTTATTTCATAGATAAACTCGTTGGTGCTCAAGAATATCAGTTTCGGTTTAGTATTATGTGTGCATGTGATTTTATTAATTGACATATATGGCTGACGTGCCGCGAATCGTTTTACGAACGTCTTGTGTGTTTTATTAGAGAATGTGGGCAAGGAAACTATTCTAAAAGTGACAGATTGGTTGCGTGGAATTTGGGAAATGAGGCGGCGTGCCAGCGGACCTGTTCAACAATGGATTGACTCCATACCGTCGTCCGCGAGGTCGGACATCGTCGTTGCGAGCGAATGCCAAGAAGATAGCCGGAGCCATGAGCATAAACCGTTAACACCAACCGAGCCTAAGGACATTCTATTTTCTAAAGATTTAAGGTCTCCAAGCATGACCGTATCGGCGCCTATTAATGTTCCTAATTCTCCAGCAATGAATACACCGATATTACCATGGTACCGAGAAATATTCATGATCAACAAGTCAGTTACAACAATCGACATTGAATCACATTTGAATATCCGTATGAATTTTTCAGTTCGCTTTCTCATCAGAGACTGGCGCGAGACGCGAGTTTTCAGTCGGACAGCAGTCACTGCAGCAGCGTCGAGAGTTTATTGGAACTGCGAAAGGCGGATCCGGCTGCGATTCTGCTCGATCTCGGCTTCGGCGGGTCCTCGGCCAGTCCGCAGGAGAACGGTACAATTTCTCGCATTCCCAGAAGGTTCCTACAGCCGTCGACGTTACCAGGCATCGCCATAGATGATTTTCTTAAGCAACAACAGGAGACCACCGAATCTTTTGATTCCGTATCTTTAGGATATAGAGGCCTAATGGGTAAAATGGATTTTTCAGTAGTAATAATTATGACAACGATTATGCCATTCAACAAGCTTCAACTTCTTTTTATGGAAACAAACTTACGGATAATTTTGGAATTCGTCAATCTCAGAATCTACGTGTGAAAAACAATAAGAACATAATTATATTATCACAAATAAATTAATGACAGTATTTTTATATAGAGTTGATGATTATTAAATATCTATATTTCTGGGTACAGAATATATCCGTAAACATTTTGCCATATATAGCATGATAATTTTGTAGGAAGCAATAACGCGTTATGCGTGCCTACACGTGTCCGACAGCGCAGAAACTTCGGATCAAGTAATTTTGTAAGTCTCGCGTGAGAATCTGTGGTCAGGATCTGTTTTGTTATCTTTAAAAACAATTTAATTGAGAATTTATCTAGAAACGCATAGCTGTTTTCTTTGGTTTTGTTTATATTATGTTTTATTTTAGTAAACATTTACAGCTTTTTTTGCTTATGTTGGTTTTGAATTTATGCGTATAGTCAATTGACACACGATGTGCTATTTTTATGTAGAAATTTATCATTCCTTTTGTATTATGTTGCGAAAACTTATGCTTCTAAAATTTCCAAACGCTCGATAATAATTTTATACGCACAAAAATAAATTGCAAATAGGTTGTAGACGTGCGATTAGTTACGTGTTATCTGAGTTTTAAAATAATTTGCATGAATAATGAAATATGCAAGAATGATGCAACAATGTGCACTAATGCATTAAGAGTACGAATTTAAAGCGCGAACTTTTAGCGATAGAGCCGAAATACATTCTCTTCTATGATACTGATACATACATTAACTTATATGATAAAATAGCATTTAGTTTTCTAAATTGTGTGCAATAATCTCTTTTAAAAATATCCAGTTATATACGCCGCTAATAGGTAGAATTTGTGCACGTATGTTATACAATCGTTTCCGGGGTATATATGTATTTGTTTTTTTTTTTTCACTTTATGTATTTTATGCATCATATGTAGTTTTATGACAATTGCTATTATAGCAATAGACTGTAATGAATATAGTAATATTCTTTTATTTTTTATTTTTGAAAGGATCGCCATATGTAGCCCCATCGGAAATTGTGCAAAAGATTATGGAACGTTTGCGGGAGCATGAAAGCCACGAAGCGGATACGACGAGCTTGTATAATTGCGACCAGCACAGTTCATTGCAAATGGATCAGAATGGAAAACTCTCTGTGCTGTCTCCTAATAACAGACAGTTCCTGGAACAGCCACGTTCCAAAAGTCCCGATATGCGCAACAAGCGTATGATTATAGGTAAATGAGAAATCTGGTGCAAATAATTTCAGTAAAATTAATTGACATTCAATTAATTTTATTTCTCTGTAAAATGGATGAAACGCTCTTTCCCCTCTTGCAGGGCAGAAATCATTTGCTTTCGGATACGATGGAAATTTGATCGAAATACCTACCAGTGATACAAATCTTACGTGCGATACAGTAAACGATCACAATAACTCACTGGATACCACCGAATCCATAGAATTAAAGCAATCGTCTCCAGAAGGAAGTATAACGTTCGAACACCAATATTTTTCAAAGTACGACAAGAAGCTAGCGAAACAATTGTCGTTTGACGATACCGTCGATTTTCCTGAAACTGACCAATTATCAAAAGATGATCAGGGGAGTCAGAATAGCTTAACTATTGCTCAAAGTGGCGCAAATCTAGACGATAGGGAACAAGAATATGATTCATCAGATACAACTTCCAGAAGACATGAATTTTCTGATACTCGAAGAGCTAGCGATGGTTCGTGTGACATTAAACCCTTAAAAAACAAAACGTTTTATGGGAGACGATTCAGCGATGGCGCAATGCGGATTGCTGAATGTCAAAGCAAGGAACACACGTTAATGCAAAAGAGAAGAAGTTTCAAAAGACAGTCTAGAGTATGTGATACAACCGCAATGCATTATTGCGATCTAAGTCCTATTAGATCTAGCATTCCGAGTATAGTAATAATAGAACCTAACGTAGATAAGGAAGTGTCGAGTGATAGTACACTATTAAATATACCGAAATCATTCGAGTCAACCGAAGATAAAAGCGATCTGGAATTAAAAATAGACACGGAATCTTTGTTTAGTAAACCTAACAACATGCCTTCGCCACCGAACGTTAGCGAATCTATCGATAGATTAGAATGCTCTGAAAGTGTACAGGAAGACTCAGCGTCGAGCGATCATTCTTGTACGGAAGATAATCAAGCTTGTTGTTACAAAGGTAAAGTATGTAAAGATTGTAAGCACGGCAAAAACTGTCCGGATTGTTGTTGTTACGTTAACAAACGGAAATATCGGAAAAGGATCGAAAAGATCAAGCAGGAAAATAAGAGATTGGAGGATATGCTGGCGAAAAGTAGGAGGGAGGTGGCAGAGATTCGCGATATGCTTAGCAGCGTGTTATCGGTCAGGATGGAACCGGGATTTTAGATGGATTATTAAAACAATTGTCAATTTTGGTAATAGTAAAACTGTCATCTTGTGATATACGTGAATATGTGTATTAGAGAGAATTAATACCTTGTAGAATTTTTGACTTTCTATTTAACATTTTGAGAGACCTGATCTATATTTTCGAACCTCATATGTTTTGTGAGACATTAACAAAAGATATTTCGACAATGTACATTTTTAAGAACGATCTTTTAGCATCTATTTTTATCCAAAACTATAAAAAGAAACAAGAATATGGTACACTTGATTATTTCTGCATGCTGAATATTAACATAAATTCATGAAAATATTTAAGTATAATTTTTTTATATATTTTTATTTCTATTTATGACTCGTGCATATTTTTACACTTACTTAACGCGAGTTATAAACATAAAAATCTTATTACATTTTGATTTTATTTAATATTAGGCATTGGCACACGACCAAAAAAAGAAGTGCAACATATTTATCATTACAATATTTTATTAATATTGGCGTATGATTAAGGTAAAAATATAAGTTTTGATTATGAAGTAAATTTATATCGATTTAAATATATGGACGGTATTTTGGGATTGAAAACTTGGGATTGAGTACTTTTGTAATCGATATTCGAGGTAACTGGTACTTTAGAATATGTGAGATTATTTCACTGAATTTGATGTCGAACTTTTATGTAAATTTGGCTACACAAAATTTACATTTTCGCGGATTTTATTTAAAATTAGTCACTCGGGACAATTGACTTGGTCTTGCACTATTCAATTTTTTTCTTCTTTTATCTCTATTTCCAATCGTTACATTATTATGTAAATCACGCATACAGTCCCGCTACCATTACCTCTTAATATACTTGTTAAGTTTGAAATATTGAATTAACCTTTGTTATCTTGTAATTAAATTTGTTGATTGAATATCTCTAGCTCGTAGTTGAAAAATAATACTATCATATGTCTTGTTCACGTTTGATATAGAACTTTTCTGTATAAGTTATTTTATATTTTTATACATATATATATATATGCACAAAAGGTAGATTAAAGCACGCAGTGCTCACAAGTTGAGAAAGCACAATCAGGACGATAATGAAAGTTTGATACTTTCGTCGCTCTCTTTAATAATTATATTTACAGTAATCTTAAAATGCTGGTCATTCCGTACTTTATGCAGAAAAAAAACTTGAGATCTAGTCTTCTACAACTTCTGTCTGTACGGTGATAAGATGTTTAACTATTAATTCTTAATCCTCTGACTATTCCTCATGTTACAATCAAGGTAACGTGTTTTCAAGAAATTAAAAAGAAAAGCAGTTAGTAGTTTTGGGTATCAAATTACTGAGAATTAATTTATGCTGCCACACATATCGGAGTACTTCTTGAATAATGGTATATTTCCACATATCACATTATAGATATAGACAATGTACATTTATTCAGCTTTAATCTAACAACGGGATCAGTAGTTAATATACTTAAAAGAAATCTGCGATTTAATGAACCAAATAAAATGAGAAGGGATGATCTGATTTAAAACAAATAATGCGATATGCTCGTTTCGTTGAAATTAACCAGATGTGAATTATTTGATATTAATAACGAAACGCTATCATCTACAAAAATGTTCATTTGGGGAAGGAGGAGAAAAGATATTAAATACATGAAATTAATATATGTATTGTTACGAAATGTATATATAAGTCTGTCCATTTTTTACTTAAATGCTTAATATGCTAACATCAATTGGAAATTGGAAGTTTTATTTGATATCACTAAATGTGGATTCAATTTTGTCATAACATCGCTTATAAAGTAAAATGCATTTTATTTTGTCATGGCATATAATAAAACCATAATTAGCATAGAAATACAAGATTATGAAAAAAAAGTGATTCAATACAAATCAAAAAGTTTCGAACAGTGTTAACATTTACGTAACAAATTTTCCGCAATAAACCATCCACATTTTACATGATAAATCTATGATATATATTTGTCTGATTCCTTACACAATATCTCAATGATGAAAGATCCTATTAAGATATATATTACTTATGTAAAGTATGCAGAAAGTAATTATACAAACAGAATAGAAAGCATCGTAGGATTAAGGTACAATGTACAATTGTGGGAGAACTCAATAAATATTTACCACAATTGAATTTCATATTTTTTTTTTGTATTAATTCGCATCTATCAAAATTATCAGCTAAACACACCGCTAAATGTACCGTTTACAACACTTCGTAGAAACAAACTGTATATACTACAAACTATCCAAGTATATATTTCAAATGTGTTCTTACGTGTCATAAATAATCGCGAAACTATGTTGATTCTTACAGATCGACATGCGAAGTAAATATACCGCAATTTTGTAAATATACCGTGAGATCGAACTATTTTTAATAACAAGGACAAAATACGATCGTCAATAATAATATAAGTTAACTTTGTACAACTGATCCCCTTTACAAGTTCGATAAAACATATTAATGCGGGTTGTCGATTACTGGAAGTGTTTGCTAGTTTTTGTTACATCTTATGATTAAGCGACACACAAGAACTGGCCTAGCGTCGCCCGTAGCAGTTATGGGAACCGTGAGAAATGTTTCCTACAGTTTCCCTTATTTTTTAGGTTTAGATATTAACTAGCATTTTTTCCTAGTCCTAGAACTGATCGAAAGAAGATACACATTATAGTCATAGTTATAATTAAATAATGTAATTCACATTTTTATATTTGTTTGCATAATCCATTTTCAATGTCATTTAATTTTTTGTACATGCATTTATATCGAATATGAAATTCTCTTTTTGCTGTAAACGCGAGAGTGACACGTATCGTTTGTTTCTGACTAAGAGCGCGCTTGAAATGGCCATATAGGTCACAAGACCAATGCTGCGTCTGTAAAATAGAGTTGAAATTACGAACAGACTAACAGTGACATTGTTAAAAAAAAAAAAAAAATCGAACATCAACATGCATCGTTTATGCTAGGTAACATTGAATTTTTTGTTCTGTCGAGGACATAAAACATTCGTAAATCATCGGGTGTTGCATTTACTAAACTTCGTAGATACGACGCATGCTTGCGAGTAGCTCTCTTAAATTGAAGCTCACATGTATATTCTGTCAGAGATATCAATTATAGCTATAAAGCTACCCCCAGTAATAAACTCAGAGCCATGGTCCATCCAATCTTATATTTTAAGTATGAACCTGCTACAGTACCATGTCACAAACATCATCCGTGTGTATGTGTAAACTGTAAATATGTTTTGTGAGAGTGGTGTACATGTAGATGTGGATGTTTCTTCCTTTTCTTTCCTTAAAACGTATGTTTTCTTAAGACGTATATAAACAAGTAAGAGCAAACTCGATCTAATTTAGTCTTCTTTATCATCCCTGAAATTAATAAAGAGAGAAATACGTAAATATCAACGTCACATTATATATTGCAACATTATAGATCGCGATGCGACTACGTACTTTACTTCTTGTGGTTGCGATGGATCAAAATGAAGTTCAACATTGTCTCTTAGTCTACTTTGCACTTTAAA